>JARQOD010005261.1:0-49060 GCA_033576555.1 Oophaga sylvatica | reverse complement strand
CCACCGCTGCCACCACATGTGAGGGAACGTGCACACACACGACGGCTGCTGCCGTCCGACCCGGTAAACTGCAGGGATTTATAATTATCCCACTTCCACTTAGGAACTTGCAGCTCTCTGGCGCCCCCTTACCCTCAGGTCAGTCAGGGAACTGTACCTAGGATAATCAGTCGCCAGACGGGTCACTTGGATGTGTGCTGGCTATTGGGCACGCTGCAGTGAGGGAATTATAATTACTCCGAGCCGCAGCCGGGTAATACACTTATAATACCCGCTCCGTCACTGCCAACGCCACCCCATATGTCAACACTTAACACCCCCTTCTTTTAAGCTGCCACCAGCTACGGTTTTTCTTACTGAACAATTTATCAAGAGGGTCCGTAGCAACCCCAAAACAGTAGCGTAGTGCTTCAGGCACGTGCAAATTCGTTTATAGAGCAGGGGAAACAAACTAATAAATTTATAGGTTTATTCCTTAAAAAAAAGGCAGTGCTTATACAATATAAAAAAGATGGAACAAACTGAGACAATATCGTTATGTACAGATGCAGTTATAAAATAAAATAGGATTAAGAATGAAAATCACTCACATGGTTGTTAGATAATTTACAGGCAAGCCAGGCTGGGGGAAGGAGCCACACGTCATAGTTCATTTGCAGATCTCTTAGTCAAGACATCACAGCAAGGACTGAGAAAGGGGGGCTCACTGCCAGACTTATACCTGGGGCTCCTGACCTCACGAAAAGGGGAGGGTTTTTCTGGCCACCTCCCAGGGACAGAAGTGTATGATTTGAGCTCTGAAATATCATAAGGTCCATCCCTCGTCCTGTGAACCTAGCAGAATAACGGCAGACCTATCAATGATCTTACTTTAAAATGACAGTTCAAATGAGTCCAAACTCGGCTGAGCTAGTCCATGGGAAATCCGAGAATTCCATTTCTCGGGTTCTGTTGGAGTTACGGGTTCACCAGTACCACGGGAACGATGCCTGTGGACACAGGCTTCAAAACAGTAACTTTCGTGTTTCTGACGCAAATCCCCACCGTGTTATAACCAAAACAGAATGAAGTCTCCAAAATGGCTGCTAGGGTAGGGACAGCACATGTTGCTGACAATGGGACCCCCGCTGTGAAGCGGGAAAACTCTAGCACTGGCAGCTCACATTACACTGCCTGAGTGCAGGCTGGGAGGGGGGTTGATGAGAAGCATGAGAGAGGGAGGGGGGAAACTTGGCTCCGTGGGCTGTCAGTACAAAACAGGATGAGGACTGTAGTTCTAGCAACAGCACAAGACATGGAGCTCCAGTATCATCACAGTGATCTATTCTATAGAGTTATTACACACAGAGTGATCTATTCTATAGAGTTATTACACACAGAGTGATCTATTCTATAGCCATTACACAGAGTGATCTATTCTATAGAGACATTACACACAGAGTGATCTATTCTATATAGTTATTACACACAGAGTGATCTATTCTATAGAGACATTACACACAGAGTGATCTATTCTATAGAGTCATTACACACAGAGTGATCTATTCTATAGAGTTATTACACACAGAGTGATCTATTCTATAGAGTCATTACACACAGAGTGATCTATTCTATAGAGTTATTACACACAGAGTGATCTATTCTATAGAGTTATTACACACAGAGTGATCTATTCTATAGAGTCATTACACAGAGTGATCTATTCTATAGAGTTATTACACACAGAGTGATCTATTCTATAGAGTCATTACACACAGAGTGATCTATTCTATAGAGTCATTACACACAGAGTGATCTATTCTATAGAGTCATTACACACAGAGTGATCTATTCTATAGAGTCATTACACACAGAGTGATCTATTCTATAGAGTCATTACACACAGAGTGATCTATTATAGAGTCATTACACAGAGTGATCTATTTATAGAGTCATTACACAGAGTGATCTATTATATGGGTCATTACACACAGAGTGATCTATTCTATAGAGTCATTACACACAGAGTGATCTATTCTATAGAGACATTACACAAGAGTGATCTATTTATAAGTCATTACACAGAGTGATCTATTCTATAGAGTCATTACACACAGAGTGATCTATTCTATAGAGTCATTACACACAGAGTGATCTATTCTATAGAGTCATTACACACAGAGTAATCTATTCTATAGATTCATTACACACAGAGTGATCTATTCAATAGAGCCATTACACAGAGTGATCTATTCTATAGAGTCATTACACACAGAGTGATCTATTCTATACAGTCATTACACACAGAGTGATCTATTCTATAGAGCATTACACAGAGTGATCTATTCTATAGAGTCATTACACACAGAGTGATCTATTCTATACAGTCATTACACACAGAGTGATCTATTCTTGTCACGCTGTCTTATGATATGTATACAATGTCAGTAAACTATTCTTACAGAAACAACACTCTATACAACATATAGATTAGCAACATCAGCATGTAAATATAGAATAGATTTACCTGACACGATATCCGTTGAACTCAGGGTTAATCTTGAGGACTTGATACGCTGTCACAGGAAAGAGGAGGACCGGGGTCTAACCTGACCCTAAAACTGGGGTCCTAACTAATCCCTCACCTTGGAGGTACTGATAATGGTTCAGAGGTCCAAGTCTCCAACCTAACCTAGTCTCCTATCAGTCCCTGAACCCTGTAATCAGTCCTAAGAAGGATCCCTGATTACCACCAAAGGGATATGGGCTGATCTCTGCTAAATACACAGATTAGAAATATAAGACAGACTGGAGAAAACACAGACTCGCATACACACTCAAACACAGAAGGAACATAAATGATCTGGGATATAAAATTCTAAGCAAGTTGAGCTTAAAACAACTAAGGAGCTCTTTAACTTAAGTCTATACAGATTCAATCCTATCTGTGGTCTGCATGAAGAATTTCACTGGCAACTCCCAAAACAGACAACCAGGGATTTAAAGGAAACCAATCAACAAATAATCAATTGCAGCCGGGAGAAACTGCACCCAGTCCCAGAACTGAGCACAGACAGAATTAACTCCCTCACTGCCAAACACAAAGAAACAGCAACTCAGCTGTGAGAAGTCAGAATGTGCAACCGCGACGATCTTCGTGGCGATGCACACATGACAGTACCCCCCCTTCTACGAGGGGCCTCCGGACCCTCAGGGCCAGGTCTGCCCGGGTGAGTTCTGTGGAAGGTCCGAACCAACCGATCTGCGTTAATGTCAGACGCAGGAACCCACGTCCTCTCCTCTGGACCATACCCCTTCCAATGCACCAAGTACTGAAGGGACCGGCGATTCAGACGTGAGTCAATGATCTTTGACACTTGAAACTCCAAGTTACCATTGACCACCACTGGAGGAGGAGGTAGAGGTGACGGTATGACTGGTGCCACGTACCTCTTAAGTAATGACTTGTGGAACACATTGTGGATTTTAAACGTAGGAGGGAGGTCCAGACGAAATGCCACAGGATTAATTATGGAACTGATCCTGTACGGCCCGATGAATCTGGGACCCAGTTTCCAGGAGGGAACTTTAAGTTTTATATTCCTGGTAGACAACCATACCAGATCGTTCACATTCAGATCTGGACCAGAAACTCTCCTCCTATCAGCCATACGTTTATAACGGTTCCCCATAGCACTCAGATTATTCAATACACCTCTCCACACTGAAGCAAGTGACGACGAGAAACGCTCCTCCTCAGGAACCCCAGAAGGGCCCCCCCCATTGAAAGTACAAAACTGGGGATGAAAACCATATGCCCCAAAAAACGGGGATTTACCAGTGGACTCGCTCCGCCTGTTGTTAAGAGCGAACTCTGCCAGAGGCAAGAAAGAAGACCAGTCCTCCTGGTTCTCTGAGACAAAACACCGGAGATATTCTCTAAGCTCTGATTCAGACGCTCTGTCTGACCATTGGTCTGCGGATGAAAAGCCGAGGAAAATGACAATTGCATCCCCCGACGTAAACAAAATGCCCTCCAAAATTTAGACACAAACTGAGACCCCCTATCTGACACCACATCAGAAGGCAACCCATGAAGTCTCACAATCTCCCCAATGAACACCTGCGCCAGAGTTTTAGCATTAGGGAGGGCAGGAAGAGCAATGAAATGTGCCATCTTACTGAACCTGTCAACAACCACCAGTATGACAGTTTTCCCTGACGACGGAGGAAGATCCGTAATGAAGTCCATAGACAAATGAGTCCATGGACGCTCCGGAAGTTTCAAGGGTAAGAGGGTCCCAGACGGACGGGTATGCGGGGTCTTAGAGCGAGCACAAACCCCACAGGACGCGACAAAAGTTATAACATCTTTATTAACGTTAGGCCACCAAAACCGGCGAGAAAGGAGATCTAAAGTAGCCTTACTCCCTGGATGTCCTGCTAAAGCAGAATTATGATGTGCCTCAATAACCTTTTGTCTCAACTGATTTGGGACAAACAGTCTCCCTGAAGGTCCTGCAGGGGCGTCCCCCTGAGCCTCTAATACCTCCTCCTCAAGCTCAGAACATACAGCCGACACTACCACCCCCTCCTGAAGGATAGGAATCGGGTCATCCGTTTTCCCGGCCCCTGGGAAACTGCGAGACAAGGCATCAGCCTTAACATTCTTAGACCCAGGGCGATATGTGACGACAAAATTAAACCTGGTAAAAAACAACGACCATCGAGCTTGTCTGGAATTCAGACGCTTAGCGGATTCCAAATACAACAGGTTCTTGTGATCAGTAATAACGGTAACCGGGTGGACTGCCCCCTCCAAAAAGTGACGCCATTCTTCAAAAGCCAACTTAATGGCCAAAAGTTCCCTATTGCCGATATCATAATTCCTTTCGGCGGACGACAACTTCTTAGAAAAGAAAGCGCACGGATGCCATTTACCAGGGGACGGACCCTGGGACAATATTGCACCCACCCCTACGTCAGACGCGTCCACCTCCACAATGAACGGCTGTGATGCATCTGGTTGGATGAGAACGGGTGCCGAAGCAAAACATTTTTTCAAAGAGGAAAAAGCTTGGCAAGCTTTGTCCGACCATTTAAAAAAATCCGTCCCTTTTCTTGTCATGTCAGTGAGAGGTTTGACAACAGATGAGAAATTACAAATAAATTTCCGGTAGTAGTTAGCAAACCCCAGAAAACGCTGCAGAGCCTTAAGATCCCTGGCTGATCCCATTCAAGCACTGCTCTCACCTTTTCAGGGTCCATACGGAAACCGGAGGCTGACACCAAGAAACCCAAAAACTGAAGTTCCTGTACAGCAAATACACACTTTTCCAGTTTGGCGTATAGTTTATTGTCTCGCAAGATCTGCAACACCTGTCTCACATGCTCCTGGTGAGACACAAGATCTGGCGAGTAAATTAAAATGTCATCCAAATATACGACCACAAAAGCCCCACAAGGTGACGAAAAATGTCATTAACAAAATGTTGGAATACTGCTGGTGCAGTAGTCAGACCAAAAGGCATGACTAGGTTCTCATAATGTCCCTCCGGCGTGTTAAACGCCGTTTTCCACTCATCCCCCTCTTTTATCCTAATCAAATTATACGCCCCCCTGAGATCCAATTTAGAGAACCATTTGGCGCCAACAATTTGATTAAGAGATCAGGAATAAGAGGGAGAGGATACGGATCTCGAACAGTAATCCGATTAAGTTCGCGGAAATCCAAGCAAGGGCGTAGGCCTCCATCTTTTTTCTTCACAAAGAAGAACCCCGCGGCCACTGGGGAAGATGAAGGTCTAATATGCCCTTTGGCCAGACTTTCCGAAATATAATCTTTCATAGCCTGCCTCTCAGGACCAGAAAGGTTATATAACCTAGCTTTAGGTAACTTAGCATCAGGAAGTAAATTAATAGAGCAGTCATACACGCGATGAGGAGGCAACTCCTGACACCCCTCCTCAGAGAAAACATCCCCAAAATCCTCCAAAAAAGGAGGCAATGTACTAGGCACGACCGCACTGATGACTGTGTTCATGCAGTTACTTTTGCAAAACTCACCCCATTGGCTTATCTCTCTGGACTGCCAATTAATCACAGGGTTATGTTTAACCAACCAAGGAAGTCCCAACACAATAGGAGTAGGTAGACCCTCCAACACATAACAAGATAATTGTTCCCTATGTATCGCCCCTACCCGAATATCAATGTTATGGACCTCATGAACAAAGCTACCTTGGCCGAGAGGCCTGGCGTCAATGGAGAATATAGGGATCGGTTTGGCCAATACACTCAGAGGCATACCTTGAGCCTGAGCAAACTGAGCGTCAACCAGATTAGCCCCGGACCCACTATCAAGAAGAACAGACAATCTCTCCACTCTCGTACCAACCACCATCTCCACTGGTACAAGGAACTGAGAAGAACTAGCGGACGAAATACATACTCCCAGGTTGTCGTCCACCACACAACCTGGGATTAACAGTTTTCCGGCAACTTTTTGCTCAACAAGGCACGGGATGGACATCCCCCAACAAAATGTCCCTCTTTCCCGCAGAAGAAACACCTTCTAGTCCTGCTGCGTACCACCAATCCCCTCCTACGAAATCATGTCCCTCCCAACTGCATAGGCTCATCCGAACAGACAAGGGGAACCTCAACATAAGGGACTTTAGTGGTAGGTGGAGAAACAACAGGGAGTGGGGTTACCTCACCCCTCTCCCGAAGCCGTCTATCAGTACGGATAGCTAGGCCATAGCAGCCTCCAGTGATGGAGGAGAATCATACTGAGCCAAAACGTCCTTTAATTTGTCAGAAAGCCCATGACAAAACTGGCTCCTAAGAGCTGGGTCATTCCACTGAGTATCCGTGGCCCATCTACGGAACTCAGAAGCAAATTCCTCCGCCGGACGATCTCCCTGCTGTATCTTACGTAATTTTGTCTCAGCAAGAGAGACCCGATCTGGGTCATCATATACCAAACCCAGGGCAGTAAAAAATCGATCTACTGACTGTAGAGCCGGGGATCCCGGAGGAAGGGAGAAGGCCCAGGATTGAGGGTCCCCTTGTAGGAGCGAGATAACAATTCCCACTCTCTGCTCTTCACTCCCTGATGATCGCGGCCGAAGCCGAAAATACAATTTACATGCTTCCCGGAAGGTGAAAAATTTGTCTCGCCCACCAGTGAACCTGTCCGGGAGAGCTACTTTAGGTTCAAATCTGGTTTGCTCCAGGGGAGACAAAACTTTGGACTTAATGTCCGTCAGCTCCATGGATAATCCCTGCAACTGCAGAGCCAGCTGGGCTACTGGATCCATGGCAACTGGGGATAATTTTATTGGCCAGTGAAAATGTCACGCTGTCTAATGATATGTGTACGATGTCAGTAAACTATTCTTACAGAAACAACACTCTATACAACATATAGTTTAGCAACATCAGCATGTAAATATAGAATAGATTTACCTGACACGATATCCGTTGAACTCAGGGTTAATCTTGAGGACTTGATACGCTGTCACAGGAAAGAGGAGGACCGGGGTCTAACCTGACCCTAAAACTGGGGTCCTAACTAATCCCTCACCTTGGAGGTACTGATAATGGTTCAGAGGTCCAAGTCTCCAGCCTAACCTAGTCTCCTATCAGTCCCTGAACCCTGTAATCAGTCCTAAGAAGGACCCTGATTACCACCAAAGGGATATGGGCTGATCTCTGCTAAATACACTGATTAGACATATAGGACAGACTGGAGAAAACACAGACTCGCATACACACTCAAACACAGAAGGAACATAAATGATCTGGGATATTAAACTCTAAGCAAGGTGAGCTTAAAACAACTAAGGAGCTCTTTAACTTAAGTCTATACAGATACAATCCTATCTGTGGTCTGCATGAAGAATTTCACTGGTAACTCCCAACACAGACAACCAGAGATTTAAAGGAAACCAATCAACAAATAATTAATTGCAGCCGGGAGAAAACTGCACCCAGTCCCAGAACTGAGCACAGACAGAATTAACTCCCTAACTGCCAAACACAAAGAAACAGCAACTCAGCTGTGAGAAGTCAGAATGTGCAACCGCGACGATCTTCGTGGCGATGCACACATGACAATTCTATAGAGTCATTACACACAGAGTGATCTATTCTATAGAGTCATTACACACAGAGTGATCTATTCTATAGATTCATTACACACAGAGTGATCTATTCTATAGACATTACACACAGAGTGATCTATTCTATAGAGTCATTACACACAGAGTGATCTATTCTATAGAGTCATTACACACAGAGTGATCTATTCTATAGAGTCATTACACACAGAGTGATCTATTCTATAGAGACATTACACACAGAGTGATCTATTCTATAGAGTCATTACACAGAGTGATCTATTCTATAGAGTCATTACACAGAGTGATCTATTCTATAGAGTCATTACACAGAGTGATCTATTCTATAGAGTCATTACACACAGAGTGATCTATTCTATAGAGTCATTACACAGAGTGATCTATTCTATAGAGTCATTACACAGAGTGATCTATTCTATAGAGTCATTACACAGAGTGATCTATTCTATAGAGTCATTACACACAGAGTGATCTATTCTATAGAGTCATTACACACAGAGTGATCTATTCTATAGAGTAATTACACACAGAGTGATCTATTCTATAGAGTCATTACACACAGAGTGATCTATTCTATAGAGACATTACACACAGAGTGATCTATTCTATAGAGTCATTACGCACAGAGTGATCTATTCTATAGAGACATTACACACAGAGTGATCTATTCTATAGAGTCATTACACACAGAGTGATCTATTCTATAGAGTCATTACACAGAGTGATCTATTCTATAGAGTCATTACACAGAGTGATCTATTCTATAGAGTTATTACACACAGAGTGATCTATTCTATAGAGTCATTACACACAGAGTGATCTATTCTATAGAGCTATTACACACAGAGTGATCTATTCTATAGAGACATTACACACAGAGTGATCTATTCTATAGAGACATTACACACAGAGTGATCTATTCTATAGAGTCATTACACACAGAGTGATCTATTCTATAGAGCCATTACACACAGAGTGATCTATTCTATAGAGTCATTAGTAATGACTCTATAGAATAGATCACTCTGTGTGTAATGGCTCTATAGAATAGATCACTCTGTGTGTAATGACTCTATAGAATAGATCACTCTGTGTGTAATGTCTCTATAGAATAGATCACTCTGTGTGTAATGTCTCTATAGAATAGATTAGTAATGACTCTATAGAATAGATCACTCTGTGTGTAATGGCTCTATAGAATAGATCACTCTGTGTGTAATGACTCTATAGAATAGATCACTCTGTGTGTAATGTCTCTATAGAATAGATCACTCTGTGTGTAATGTCTCTATAGAATAGATCACTCTGTGTGTAATAGCTCTATAGAATAGATCACTCTGTGTGTAATGACTCTATAGAATAGATCACTCTGTGTGTAATAACTCTATAGAATAGATCACTCTGTGTAATGACTCTATAGAATAGATCACTCTGTGTAATGACTCTATAGAATAGATCACTCTGTGTGTAATGACTCTATAGAATAGATCACTCTGTGTGTAATGTCTCTATAGAATAGATCACTCTGTGCGTAATGACTCTATAGAATAGATCACTCTGTGTGTAATGTCTCTATAGAATAGATCACTCTGTGTGTAATGACTCTATAGAATAGATCACTCTGTGTGTAATGACTCATTACACACAGAGTGATCTATTCTATAGAGTCATTACACACAGAGTGATCTATTCTATAGAGTCATTACACACAGAGTGATCTATTCTATAGAGTCATTACACAGAGTGATCTATTCTATAGAGTCATTACACACAGAGTGATCTATTCTATAGTCATTACACAAAGTGATCTATTCTATAGAGCCATTACACACAGTGATCTATTCTATAGAGACATTACACACAGAGTGATCTATTCTATAGTCATTACACACAGAGTGATCTATTCTATAGAGTTATTACACACAGAGTGATCTATTCTATAGAGTCATTACGCACAGAGTGATCTATTCTGTAGAGTCATTACACACAGAGTGATCTATTCTATAGTCATTACACACAGAGTGATCTATTCTATAGAGTCATTACACACAGAGTGATCTATTCTATAGAGTCATTACACACAGAGTGATCTATTCTATAGAGTCATTACACACAGAGTGATCTATTCTATAAAGTCATTACGCACAGAGTGATCTATTCTATAGTCATTACACACAGAGTGATCTATTCTATAGAGTCATTACACACAGAGTGATCTATTCTATAGTCATTACACACAGAGTGATCTATTCTATAGTCTATTCTATAGAGTCATTACAAAGAGTGATCTATTCTATAGTCATTACACACAGAGTGATCTATTCTATAGAGTCATTACGCACAGAGTGATCTATTCTATAGTCATTACACACAGAGTGATCTATTCTATAGAGTCATTACACACAGAGTGATCTATTCTATAGAGACATTACACACAGAGTGATTTATTCTATAGTCATTACACACAGAGTGATCTATTCTATAGAGTCATTACACACAGAGTGATCTATTCTATAGAGTCATTACACAGAGTGATCTATTCTATAGTCATTACACACAGAGTGATCTATTCTATAGAGACATTACTGTCATGGGTGCATCGCCACGAAGATCGTCGCGATTGCACATTCTGACTTCTCACAGCTGAGCTGCTGTTTCTTTGTGTTTGGTAATGAGAGAGTTAATTTTACCTAGCTCTTTGCTAAGACTAGGTCCAGCCTCCCCCGGCTGCTTTTGATTATGTTCTAATTAGTTTCCTTTATATTCCTGCCAGTCTGGGTGTTAGACGCCGGTGAAAGCATTCATGTAGTCTAGCAGACTGGAGCGGTTCTGAGAATACTTAAGCTAAGAGCTCCTTAGTTGTTTTTTACTCTTATAGCTTATAGTTTATCTCTGAGACCTTAGGTGTTCCTACTGTGTGTGAGTGTTGTATGTAAGACTTTATTTACTTTATTTCTTGTCTTTCTTGTATGTCTTTCTGTTCATTAACCGTTACCTGTTCATTCCCTTTGGTGGTAATCAGGGTCCTTCTTAGGACTAGATTACAGTTGGCAGGGATTGATAGGAGACAGGGTTTACGCTGGTGGCCTGGACCTCTGTACCTTTAACAGTACCTCCAGGTAGAGGGATTAGTCAGGACCCCAGTTTAGGGTCAGCATAGACCCCGGTCACCCTCTAGCCGGAGACAGCGTATAACGGATTCAGTATTGACCCACTGGACATTCTGTCAGGTAATTCTATGTTATCATATATCTATGCGCATGTTATATAGTATGTTGCCCTTTTGATATAGATTACTGACATCACATATATATATCTGCTATACAGCGTGACATTTACACACAGAGTGATCTATTCTATAGAGTCATTACACACAGAGTGATCTATTCTATAGAGTCATTACGCACAGAGTGATCTATAGTCATTACGCACAGAGTGATCTATTCTATAGAGTCATTACGCACAGAGTGATCTATAGTCATTACACTCAGAGTGATCTATTCCATAGAGTCATTACAGACAGAGTGATCTATTCTATAGAGTCATTACACACAGAGTGATCTATTCTATAGAGTCATTACGCACAGAGTGATCTATTCTATAGAGTCATTACGCACAGAGTGATCTATTCTATAGAGACATTACGCACAGAGTGATCTATTCTATAGAGTCATTACGCACAGAGTGATCTATTCTATAGAGTCATTACACACAGAGTGATCTATTCTACAGTCATTACACACAGAGTGATCTATTCTATAGTCATTACACACAGAGTGATCTATTCTATAGAGTCATTACGCACAGAGTGATCTATAGTCATTACGCACAGAGTGATCTATAGTCATTACACACAGAGTGATCTATTCCATAGAGTCATTACACACAGAGTGATCTATTCTACAGTCATTACACACAGAGTGATCTATTCTATAGTCATTACACACAGAGTGATCTATTCTATAGAGTCATTACACACAGAGTGATCTATTCTATAGAGTCATTACACACAGAGTGATCTATTCTATAGAGTCATTACACACAGAGTGATCTATTCTACAGTCATTACACACAGAGTGATCTATTCTACAGTCATTACACACAGAGTGATCTATTTCACGTGTTTATTTCTGGTAATGTTGATGATTATGGCTTACAGCCAATGAAAACCCAAAAGTCATTATCTCAGTAAATTAGAATAATTAACAATAAACACCTGTAAAGGCTCCTAAGTGTTTATTAAGGTCCCTTAGTCTGTTTCAGTAGCTCCACAATCATGGGGAAGACTGCTGACCTCACAGATGTCCAGAAGGCAGTCACTGACACACTCCACAAGAAGGGGAAGACACAAAAGGTCATTGGTAAAGTAGGCCGCTGTTCACACAGTGCTGTATCCAAGCAGATTAATGGAGAGTGGAGTGGAAGGAGAAAGTGTGGTAGAAAAAGGTGCACAAGCAACCGGGATAGCCGCAGCCTGGAAAGGATTGTTAAGAAAAGGCCATTCAGTAATGTGGGAGAGATTCACAAGGAGTGGACGCTGCTGGAGTCATTGCTTCCAGAGCCACCACACACAGACGTGTCCAGGACATGGGCTACAAGTGTCACATTCCTTGTGTCACCACTCATGACCAATAGACAACGCCAGAAGCGTCTTACCTGGGCCAAGGAGAAGAAGACCGGACTGATGTCAGTGCTCCAAGGTGTTAAGTTCAGATGAAAGAAAATGTTGCATTTCATTTGGAAATCGCGGTCCCAGAGTTTTATCAAGACCTAGGTCAGCGCAGCCGTCTACCAGGACATTTTACATCACTTCATGCTTCCCTCTGCCGACAAGCTTTTTGGAGATGGAAATGTCATTTTCCAGCAGGACTTGGCGCCTGTCCACACTGCCAAAAGTACCAATACCTGGTTTACAAACAACAGTATCACTGTGCTTGATTGGCAGCAAACTCGCCTGACCTTAACCCCATAGAGAATCTATAGAGTATTGTCAAGAGGAAGATGAGACACCAGACCAACAATGCAGACGAGCTGAAGATTGCGATCAAAGCAACCTGGTTTTCCATAACCCCTCAGCAGTGCCACAGGCTGATCGCCTCCATACCACGCCGCATTGATGCAGTAATTGGTGCAAAACGAGTGCCGATCAAGTACTGAGTGCATTTACTGATCATACATTTCAGTAGGACAACATTTCGGATTTTAAAATCATTTTTTCAAGCTGATGTTGTAAAGTATTCTAATAATAAGTAATAATAATAACAATAATGAGATAATGACTTTTGGGTTCTCATTGGCTGTAAGCCATAATCATCAACATTAACAGAAATAAACACTTGAAATTTTGTGACAAGCCCTATATGTATGAGCACCTATGTGTATGTGCAGTATGTATGACTGTATGAGTGTGGAGACATGGGAGGGTCACCGGGCGCCCTGGTCCGCTAGCCGAAACCGCAAGGACCAGGGATCATCCCATTGAATGCCCACCCTCCTTTTACTGTGGGCAAAACACTACTCAGACAACACAGGGTGAAGGTAAAACAGTGTGGCAATGCTTTATTGAACCATAAAACAGACAAACAACACATAGAACAGTCCCAGAGAAATACCCAAGATGGTGCACATTACAGAGTCTCTCCCTTCTGCCGACTCTCCCTGGATAAGAGCAGCTGTGACTTCAGAGCTTCCAAGGCCGATTATCCCACCTGTGGTAAGCACAGAGAGGAGGTAACGACAAGTTTACGAAGAGGACTTCCTAAGGTACAAAGTCCATGGAGGTTCAAGGCAAGGTGACCAGAGAGTCACAACCTGGCTTCTCTGAATATCTCCATGGAGCCAGGCGACCCCTGGTCCCCAATCCTGACTTCCTCCAAGCGTTTCATCTATTTAGAAATATTAGTTTAACCTACAAGAAGAGTCAACATTTCACACTCTTGAACAACTGAAAAAAAAAATGCATACATTCAGAAGTCAACATATAGATAACAGTCTTTTCCTCCTGGCTTACTGAAAATAAACATCTGGTTAATTAAGATAAAATGCTGTGTCCTCACATTGCTCCCCCATCTTAATTAGCCAGACATGATGGGATTACGATCATCCTTCTCCACTTATCGGTGACAGTCCACAACATATCTTTAAGCACAAACACTAATATAAGAGGTTTCACCTTCATGAGAACAAAGCTTTGTATCATCCAGTTTCCTCAAAGCATATTCCATGTCGTCCTTGCGAATAAACTCCACAGTCCCCATCCCACTATGGTGTACATCAATATAGTAGACATCTCCAGCTTGTCTCATAGAATCTTTCAGATCCTGCCAACGAGACGAGGACTCTGTATTCAGTTCGCTGGGACAGGGGTTTGTTTCTCCCACGGGGTCCTCCATAGCCTCCCCCTGATCCCCGGTTTGTTCTGGGAAAGTCCACACATACCAGAGAACCGAACTTGTATCCACAGCTAGTGGGATGTTCACTTGGCCACCTGGTAAGAAGTGTTCTGGGGGACAATATTTGGGCTGACCAGAGTTATGGTAGACCCAGTGTCCTGAAGACCCTGGCCTCCTCTCTGATGCCATTTACCTCCCCCAGGTCACTTTCCTTCATGGTAACAGTCATTGCATCTTGTGCATTACTCACCAATGGCAGGGGGTAGTCAACATGTTGAGATTGCTCTGTTCCCTCTCGGCTGACGCAGTGTGAACCGCCCCTTGGCTTCGGGTTATGACATTGTTTCCCAGCAATACATCTACTGGTAGGTGCCGCACTACCCCTACATCCACTATTCCATGACTGTGACCAAAGTCTTAATGTAGTCGGACCCTCCGAATATTCAAAGATTTTCCTCCGGCTACGTTGACTAACATCCGGCTGCCAGAAACAATGCACTGGTCCGATACTAGATGTTCTTTGATCAAAGTAACAGAGGCTCCTGAGTCACAGAGCCCCACAGCCTCCATACCCTCTACCCAGACCTGCTGCAGGTGCTGGTTCATGGTCACTGAGTGTCCCATCTAGTCCCGACATTTGTATTTGTACCACATATTCCTCCTACGGTCGGGGCAGTGGGATCTTCTCTCCTTCAGCCCCATGGTAGCACAGTGTTCACCAGATGGAGACATGGATGATGTGGGCTAGAAAGTTCCCGCCATTCCCTAGCATTGTGTTCTATGTGTACACAGTTATGGCAGCTTAACCCTCCTCACCCCAAGTGGGCCGCACTGGGGGGCTTGGGAAACCTCCCCCTCTTTGTGAAGTTCAAAATTCCCTCAGTTCCTCCTCTTGCCAGTCCATGGGTCTCGCTGGCATCCATGTAAGCTCCAGTTCGCGATTCACTGGGGCTGTACTTTCTTGCAGCCCAGGTCAATTAGCAGACCAATCATCAGCTAATCTTGCAGCCTCATCCAGCAAAGTGGTTTTCTATCCGCCACCCATTCTTTTAAGTCATCTGAGAGCTTGTACATAAATTGTTCCAGCATGAATATATCCAAGACATGCTCTGCTTCCCGAGCCCCCAGTCCTTCAATCCACCGAGTGCATGCTGTACGTCAAGTTTTGGCAAACTCCCGGTACGTGTGTGCACTGGGCTTGTCAGTCTCCCGAAACTTCCTCCGGTAGGTTTCAGGCGTGACGGCATACCTCTCTAGTAATGCACTGCGAATGGTAGAGTAACATCTCTAAACCCCAGAAGACAAGTTATTAGAAGCTTATCTTGCTTTTCTGGTCAGGCCAACGTTCAGAAATCTGGGCCAGTCACTGACTGACACCTCATGTAGCAGGCAGAGGTTCCAAATAACCAGAGATGTTCATCAATATTCGAAGTGTCCTCATTGATACTGTGGTATATCCCGGTACCTTAAAGATGGAGGCCCATCTCTCCTGGTATGCACCGTCCTATAGTCAGAGGCGGGTAGGGGTACCGGTACATACATACCCAGATATTTGCTAACACTGCTGCCCGCTCTATCTCCGTGGCTTGCATCCAGCATCTGTCTCAACTCAGTCGGCAGATCATCCTTCTGGATGACGGCCCTTGGTGGTCCCTTCTCATGTGGTTGTTCATGGTCCCAGTTCCTCCTGCTTGAGCCTCTTGTAGATGGTGTCTGCCATCTCTTCTGCCAAGTCACCAATCAGTAACTTTCCCTGGTATGCTGTCCAGATAGGTGATGCCACCAGCTGCCACCACTTGTGAGGATCTGAGGTTGTGGGTTGTAATAATCACCTAGGCAGGTTAACGATGCAACTATTTTTTATTCCATACGTCCATTTTACAACAAATCCATGTAGGTGGCCAAAATACAATGTCCTCAGTCCACAAGATCCCCTTCCCAGGACCGATAATCCCATTGCCCCCATACCAGGCGATACTCACTGTCCCAAAACTTTTGGTTGGTCCACGGATTTCGTACCTCCCGCCATTATAGTCTGTAGTCCAGGCTCCTCCAGACAACAAATAACACAACAGATGTCCATGTACCCAGGATCAACAATCCTTAAGAGAATGTGTGAAATCCAGATGACAGATCCCTCAACCATAGTGGGGGGGTCCAGCCCAGCCGGAAACCGATCTCCAAAACTCCATAGGCCATCCACCCACCTCTGCCGGGATCTTTTCCCTTCGAAGTCAGTCCAACAGCTGCCTTAATAAACATGTGGCATATTTTTCTTCCTCCCCCTTAAATACTTGCCTTAACCTCACAGAATGAAGCCAATGCCATAATCCCATCGCCTGGGACGGCATGTGAGATCCCTGTGGTGACGGCTCCCCTGGGTCTACAATCCCCATCCACACTATGGACTGGCCTATCCTCTGTATCCTCTGTACCTACTGTATCCGCTGTACTTACTGTATCTGCTGTATCCTCTGTATCCTCTGTATCACTGTACTTACTGTATCTGCTGTACCTGCTGTATCCGCTGTATCCTCTGTATCTGCTGTATCCTCTGTATCCGCTGTACTTACTGTATCTGCTGTACCTGCTGTATCCGCTGTATCCTCTGTATCTGCTGTATCCTCTGTATCCGCTGTACTTACTGTATCTGCTGTACCTGCTGTATCCGCTGTATCCTCTGTATCTGCTGTATCCTCTGTATCCTCTGTACTTACTGTATCTGCTGTACCTACTGTATCCGCTGTATCCTCTGTATCCGCTGTATCCTCTGTATCCGCTGTATCCGCTGTATCCTCTGTATCCGCTGTATCCTCTGTATCCGCTGTACTTACTGTATCTGCTGTACCTGCTGTATCCGCTGTATCCTCTGTATCTGCTGTATCCTCTGTATCCTCTGTACTTACTGTATCTGCTGTACCTACTGTATCCGCTGTATCCTCTGTATCCGCTGTATCCTCTGTATCCGCTGTATCCGCTGTATCCTCTGTATCCGCTGTATCCTCTGTATCCGCTGTACTTACTGTATCTGCTGTACCTGCTGTATCCGCTGTATCCTCTGTATCTGCTGTATCCTCTGTATCCTCTGTATCCGCTGTATCCGCTGTATCCTCTGTATCCGCTGTATCCTCTGTATCCGCTGTATCCGCTGTATCCTCTGTATCCGCTGTATCCTCTGTATCCGCTGTACTACTGTATCCTGCTGTACCTACTGTATCCGCTGTATCCTCTGTATCCGCTGTATCCTCTGTATCCGCTGTATCCCCTGTACCTCTGTACTTACTGTATCTGCTGTACCTGCTGTATCGCTGTATCCTCGTATCCTCTGTACTTACTGTATCTGCTGTACCTGCTGTATCCGCTGTATCCTCTGTATCTGCTGTATCCTCTGTATCCGCTGTACTTACTGTATCTGCTGTACCTGCTGTATCCGCTGTATCCTCTGTATCTGCTGTATCCTCTGTATCCTCTGTACTTACTGTATCTGCTGTACCTACTGTATCCGCTGTATCCTCTGTATCCGCTGTATCCTCTGTATCCGCTGTATCCTCTGTATCCGCTGTACTTACTGTGTGATGAACGGGCACACAGTCCGCCACACGGTAGCCCGGGGGTCACGGCTTGTGATCCCACTGCTGCCACCAATATGTAATGAACGGGCACACAGTCCGCCACACGGTAGCCCGGGGGTCACGGCTTGTGATCCCACCGCTGCCACCAATATGTGACGAACGGGCACGCGGTCCGCCACACGGTAGCCCGGGGTATCACGGCTTGTGATCCCTCCGTGCTGCAAATGTGACGAAAACGCGCACACACACGACGGCTGCTGCCGTCCGACCCAGTAAACTGCAGGGATTTATAATTATCCCACTTCCACTTAGGAACTTGCAGCTCTCTGGCGCCCCCCCTTACCCTCAGGTCAGTCAGGGAACTGCACCTAGGATAATTGGTCGCCAGACGGGTCACTTGGATGTGTGCTGGCTATTGGGCACGCTGCAGTGAGGGAATTATAATTACTCCTGGCTGCAGCCAGGCAGTACCCTTATAAACCCCGCTCCGTCACTGCCAGCGTCACCCAATAGATTAACACTTTACACCCCTTCCTTTTAGCTGCCACCAGCTACGGCTTTTGATGAACAATTTATCAAGAGGGTCCGTAGCAACCCCAAAACAGTAGCGTAGTGCTTCAGGCACGTGCAAATTCGTTTATAGAGCAGGAGAAACAAACTAATAAATTTATAGGTTTATTCCTTAAAAACCAGGCAATGCTTATATAATATAAAAAGATGTAACAAACTGAGACAATATCGTTATGTACAAATGCAGTTATAAAATAAAATAGGATTAAGAATGAAAATCACTCACATGGTTGTTAGATCATTACAGGCAAGCCAGGCTGGGGGAAGGAGCCACACGTCATAGTTCATTGGTAGATCTCTTACTCAGGACATCCCAGCAGAAAGAATATCCCTAAGGAACTTCACTGTAAGACTTATGCATGTCAGCTTCTGACCTCACAAAAAGGGCTGGTCCTCTGGTCACCTCCCCTGGCTGCAAGCTATGGTTTGAGCTCTGCAATATCATAAGGTTCATAACTCGTCCTGTGAACCTATCAGAATAACGGCAGACCTATCAATGATCTCACTCTAGAATGACGGTTCCAATGAGCCCACACTTGGGTGGGCTAGTTCATGGGGCACCCGAGAATTCCATTTCTCGGGTTCTGTTGGAGTTACGGGTTTACCAGTACCACGGGAACGATGCCCGTCGGCGCATGGTTCAGCACAGTAACTTTCGTGTTTCTAGCGAATGCTCCCACCGTGTTATTCCAAAAAAGAATGAATTCTCCAAAATGGCTGCTATAGGACTTTTCCAGGGTTTGCTAAGACAAAGGAAAATTCCTGAGGTGGGAGGGATGAGAGATCGAGTGCGCTGCAGAGAGAAGGAGGGAGGGGTACTTTGCCCTGTGCTTGCAAACAGTGGGGGGTTGTAGTTCTAGCAACAGCACAAGACATGAAGCTTGCAATATCATCACACCTCCCCCCTTTAGAGGGCGCTACGGAGGCATGACCTGTCGGTAATCCGACATGCGCACCTCAGCGGGTTCGCCACGTCGTGATAACCCATCAGCATTCCCATGATCACTGCCTTTCTTGTGTTGTACGGCAAAATCATACTGCTGCAGGGCCAGGCTCCAGCGTAGCAACCTACCATTGGTTCCGGACACTGTGTGCAGCCAGCTCAGAGGGTTGTGGTCGGTGACCACCTTGAAGGTGCGCCCGTACAGGTAGGCTGCAAACGTTGCAGTGCCCAGACCATGGCCAGGCACTCCTTCTCGATGGTGGGGTATGCCACTTCCCTTGGCAGAAGTTTCTGGCTCAGGTACAACACGGGGTGCTCCTGGTTCCCCGAATCAACCTGGCTGAGTACAGCACCGAGGCCAAATTCGCTGGCGTCAGTCTGTACCAGGAATGGCCGACTGCTGTCGACGGCTTTCAACACTGGAGAACTGCACAGGGCTTTTTTCAAAGCTCGGAATGCCGCCTCACAGCCATCTGTCCAGTTGACTGTTTGGGGTAGACCGCCCTTGGTGAGGTCCGTCAAGGGTTTTGCAATGGCGCTATAGTTCGGTACGAAACGCCTATAGTACCCTGCAGTGCCCAGGAAGGACTTCACCTGCTTTTTGGTCCTGGGGGTGGGCCAGGACACGATCGCGTCCACTTTCTCGGGCTCTGGACTCATGGAACCCCCACCTACCCGGTGCCCCAGGTAGTGGACCTCCCTCATGCCCATCTGGCATTTTCCCGGCTTGATGGTCAGACCTGCCTGGTGAATACGCTTGAGCACCTCCTGGAGATGCTGAAGGTGTTCCTCCCAGGTGGAACTGAAGACGGCAATGTCGTCCAGGTACGCCACAGCGTACTCCTCCAGTCCCTGAAGCAGGTGGTTGACCATCCGCTGAAAAGTGGCAGGGGCATTCTTCATGCCGAAAGGCATGACCGTGGACTCGTACAGTCCAAAAGGGGTGATAAAGGCAGATTTCTCCTGCGCCGCAGGGCTCAGGGGAATCTGCCAGTATCCCCGGCTCAAATCCATGATGGATATGTACTTGGCATTCGCCAACCGCTCCAGCAGATCCTCGATGCGTGGCATTGGGTGCGCATCAGAGGTAGTGATGGCGTTGAGCCCCCTGTAGTCCACGCAGAACCGGGTGGTCCGATCCTTTTTTGGCACGAGAACTACAGGTGAGGCCCACGCGCTTTTGGACTGCCGGATCACCCCCAGCTGCAACATCTCATGGATCTCCTGGCGCATAATCTGCTGCACTTCCTCAGAGATCCGATAAGGTGTCCGCCGTAACGGGGCGTGATTCCCGGTGTCCACCTCGTGGACTGCCAACTCGGTCCTTCCGGGTCGGTTCGTGAACTCGGCCCGGAAGGGTTCCAGAGTGGTCAGCAACTGCAACCGCTGGGAGACGGTTAGCGAGGCATTTACCTCCATGTCCTCAATGGACCCATTGGCATTAGCTTGGGCCAGCATGTCTAGGAGGGGATCCTCTTCCCCGTCCTCGGGCAGATTGCAGACCGGTAGGACGCAGGCTTCACGTTCGTGATGGGCCTTCATCATGTTGACGTGAAAGGCCTTGCGCCTACCCCGAGTGTGGTCAAGCGTGACCACGTAGGTGGCTGGGTTGAGCTGTTGGTGCACGACGTACGGGCCTTCCCAGGCTGCCTGAAGCTTATCCTTTGGTACGGGGACCAGCACCCACACCTTTTGACCCACCTGGTAGGTCCGCTCCCGGGCGTTCTGGTCGTACCAGTGCTTCTGGTCAGCCTGAGCCTGCGTCATGTCGTCATGCACCAACTGCGTCAAGGTCTGCATCTTGTCGCGGAAGCGCATGACATAATCCACGATGGACACTTCCGTGGGGTTTGGCTCATCTTCCCAGGATTCTCTTATCAACCCAAGGGGTCCCCGGACTCGCCTACCATACAGGAGCTCGAAGGGGGAGAACCCCGTCGAGGCCTGCGGGACTTCTCTGTAGGCAAATAGCAGGTGTGGGAGGTACCGCTCCCAATCGCGTCCCTGGGTCTCAACCAGCATGCGGAGCATCTGTTTGAGGGTACCGTTAAAGCGCTCACACAAACCATTGGTCTGTGGGTGATACGCACTCGATACCATACGCGTCACCTGCATTTTGCTGCAGAGAGCCTTCATTAGGCGAGACATAAATTGAGTCCCTTGATCGGTAAGCATCTCCCTGGGAAATCCTACCCGTGAAAAGATGGTCACCAGTGCATCCGCCACCTTATCTGCCCTAGTTGAGGACAGAGCTACTGCCTCCGGGTACCGGGTAGCGTAGTCTACCACAGTAAGGATGTATTGCTTTCCAGAGCTGCTGGGGACGGCCAGCGGGCCCACAATGTCCACCGCGATCCTCTGGAAAGGCTCCTCTATCACTGGCAACGGGATCAGGGGAGCCTTAAGAGCAGGCCCCGCCTTCCCCACTCTTTGACAGGTGATACAGGAGCGGCAGTAGTTAGTCACATCTGTCCCCATCTTGGGCCAATAGAAGTGTTGAGACAGCCGTGCCTTAGTTTTGCTGATCCCCAAGTGTCCAGCGAGTGGAATCTCATGGGCAATCCTCAACAACTCACCTCGGAACTGGTGCGGGACGACCAGCTGTTTCCCCCTCAACCACTCCTTTTGGGAATCTCCGGGTATTGTCTCCCGGTACAACCTTCCTCGTTCCCAGAACACCCTCTCCTTATCAGTCACGGAGGTGGGCGTCTCGGCGAGGTGCCTCAAGTTCCCCAGGCTCGCATCTGAGTGCAGAGCGGCCTGGAACTCCTGGCTGGAGGCAGCCAGAAGTGACGTCAGGGTTCCTCCCTCACTGGGACCCTCTGGGACCGGCTCTGGGTCCACCTCTGGTTCAGTCTCTCCGGTAGCGGAGGAGGGTCCAGATGGCAGGGCGCTACCTGCGATCCGGGCACTCTGACTGCGGGTGACAGCAGCTACATATGCAGTCTCCCCGGGGATTTCTATAGACCCATCAGCCTGCGCTGCTATGGGCTCTACCTCCCCATCCACCCCCAACACTTCAGGAGCAGTGCTACTTATGGGCCAGTTACCTTCCTCGGTGGCACTGGTCAGTGTCATGGCGTCACCTTCCTCCCGGTTCCCATGCACCTCCCCATTTCCTTGAGCACTGTCGCTTGCTCCTGCTAGGGGTTCCTCAGCCGTCTCACTCCGCAGAGCGACGGGACTGAACGCTCCTGTACCTGTGGACACATCTACCACTTCAGAGAAAGGGTTAACAGATTCAGATGGCACAGATACATCACTATCAACATCAGTCCTAGGGAAAGAAAGGTTATCAGTTGCATCATCACTTCGCAAAGCATTAGCAGGTAACACAATCAGTTTCCCATCATCATCAACATCAACATCATGGTTAACGTTAACCTTATCATCAGATTGGGAAGGGGTGTCAGGGACATAGTACGCCACCATCCTCCCCAGATCAGTCCCCAATAAAACATCAGTGGGCAGGTTTTCGGACACCCCCACTTCCTTCACCCCGCTCCCGGTACCCCAGTCAATGAAAACTCGGGCTATCGGCAAGGGGTAGTGGACACCCCCAATCCCTGTGACAGTTAAGGTTTTCCCCGGAATCAACTCTTCAGGGGCCGCCAGTTCGGGTCGGATGAGGGTTCGTTCAGCCCCGGTGTCCTTGAGGCCTGTAGCAAGACGGGCCCCCACGCGGACGGGCTGCACGTTGTCATCAACCCTCCCCACCACACCACCCACCAAAAGAACAGAGGCGTTGGGCCCGAAGGCCTTGGCTGGGGGGTTCTTCTGCCTCTCCGGACAGGTGGCGCTGATGTGACCAGTCCTTTTACAGGAGAAACACTGGCGGGGGTCTGATGTAGGCCTGGCGCTGGCAAAGGGGATAGTGCCTCCAGAGGGACTACTGGCAGGGGCACTAGGGTTTGTTGCAGGCTTACCCCCTCCCCAGCGGGTGGCGATGGGCTTCCGCACCTCGGGTTTCCGGTTGGCCTCATAGCTGTCGTTCATTTTTGAAGGCGTACTGTACTTACAGTTGCTCGGCACCGCGATGGGGACTCGGGTCGTGCCAAGTTTCGCAAACTTATTCATGGGGCGATTCGAGTCCTCATCGTCACTCTCTAAGCCTGTTTTTAATGATAAAATAAGGCTCTACAAGCGCTTCATTGATGATCTGATTATCATATGGAAGGGGACAGAGGAGGAAGCGGCACATTTTATAAAGGAGCTCAATAATAACACCTGGGGGATCACCTTTACATCACAATTTAATAAAGAAAAAATGGTGTTTCTTGATCTAGAGATACGCCATAGTGGGAAAAAAATTATTACAAAAACCCACTTCAAAAAGGTGGATTCAAATGGCTTTTTAGATTTCAACAGTGCACATTACAAAAAGTGGAAGGTAAATATACCCCACAGCCAATTTTTTCATATAAGAAAGAATTGTACGAGAGAATCTGATTATGTAGCTCAGTCTAAAATTCTAAAAAGAAAATTCAAGGAAAAAAGTTACCCAAAAAATTTGATAAATGGTGCATATAGGGCTAACAAAATAAAAACACAGGAGGAATGTTTAAAAGGAAAAAATAGGAAGGGGGATAATTTGACTATTGGTAAAGAAAAAAGTGATGATCGCTGGAAATTGAATTTTGTGACAACATTCAATAGGGGAAATAAAGTCATAAGAACTGTGCTTTCAAAATATTGGTATATCTTGAAGCATGACCCTGTTTTGGGAAAACATCTCCCTGATAAACCAGGGATTACATATAGAAGGGGGAAAACTTTGAAAAACTTGGTGGCCCCCAGTAAATTAAAAAAACAGTTGGATTCAAAAGGAAAAAACAATAAAAAAGGTACGGATCAAATTTCAAGTGGTGTTTTTCAAGGAACCGGAGTTTTCAAATGCACCTCCAAAAAATGTTGTACCTGTGGGATCCTAGATCACGGGGCTAAAACTATCAAATGTAACAATACTGGTGAGGTCTTTGAGATTTCACAAAGACTCAGCTGTAGCAGTGATTATGTTGTATATGTCATCACATGCAGTTGCGGTTTGCAATATGTGGGACGCACTGTGCAGACACTGCGGTCCCGCATTAATGGTCACAGAAATAGAGCAAAAAATGGGTTTTTAAAACATAGTCTCTCAAGGCATCTGCTAATTAAACATAACAAAATTTTCAACATAAAAGTAACTCCAGTGGAACAGATACCCTCTGGTGTTGCAAATAGGAATGCTCTTTTAAACCGGAAAGAAACTTTTTGGATATATCGTCTGGGAACATTATATCCAAATGGATTGAATGATATCATAGAAAGAGTTTGAATGCTTTTTTTTTTTTTTTTTTTTTCTTCTTGCATCTATGTTGTGACCCGCACCACAATTGTGGGTTACCAGGGATATGGGATACTCGGAGCCGAGCCTGTAGATTTCTATAGGGGATGTCACTGGTAGCGTGGCTCGGTCCGTGTCCCTGGCGGTCAGGCGTTAAAGGGAATTTATTTACAGGGGATTTAGTAGATAACAGTTCGTGACGCCACCTGTAGTAGTCTGATCACTAAGACCAGCGCTGCAGTAGATCTCTGAGGGGATGTTGTGGCAGCTAGATGATGGGTCCCCTACAGGTGGGACTGGTCCCTCAAAGTCTATGGTTATAATCATGTAGGGTGCAGATAAATGAATCAGTCTCACACCATCCAGCGTCTTTCCATACCTTTTACTTGTCAGATGTTTAGGCAGGTCCCAGGGAGCTGTTGGGGTGGATGGAGGATGAGTTTCGAGGTAACGGCTGAGCAGGTTGGAGGCCTCCTTTACTTTCCAATATGCTGAGTCCAACTAGCATAGAGCTAAGTTAACTCCGAATACTCCATAGCTGTACTGCCCGGTCAGCATTGTGGTCGAAGTCTTCCAAATAATGTGAGAGAGCTGAGTTCCTACTGTTGTCCTGCATCGACTCAAGGTTCCCACTCTCCCAGACTCCAGTTACGTACCGACACTCCAAGGGCTGCTTTCTGCGACCTAAGGTCCAGTAAGACTCTGGTTTTCCTGTCACCACGCCTGAAGCTGTAGCGACGCTTCGGTCCCCAGTGACCGGATAATTTGTGCAGGTATCCTATACCTAAGGCACTTCTCTGTTTCTTTCACTGCGCCTTTCGCCCTGTTCACACTCTCAATGTCAGCACTGACTAGACTAGGATAATATTCGGTTATCCGTACTAGCCTCCACTTTTGTACCGTCTCTCTGTATTGACAGGAATCTCGGCTCTCCAACAGGCACCAGTCCTGACTCCCTCCACACTCAGGAGAAACTTTTAGACTCCACTGTGCTACAGGACACTCCCCTATACACCCCTGCTGGGTGTGTCTGAAGTGTATATGAATCATGTCGAGCCTTAACCGTTACCTCTCCACTCATCCTCCTGGTATTGTGTGCCTTACATACCAGGGCTACACATTCCCCCTTGGTAAAATACAGCACTCCCGGGCTGTGAAATATAAAAAGAAAGACATTTTGTTTTGCATTAACAATAAACATTAAACTCTTCCCATCAGGGAGGTAAGGATTTCTTAAACGTTGCATTATGTACAATTGACATAGAAAAATACAAAAACATACTTTCAATAAATATGTCATATCAAACAGTATTCTTGTGAAGGACCCGCACCAAACCTTCAACGTGGGTCCTGGGTGGGCTTCAGGACATCTGGCTGCAGACCTCGCTCAGTGCCACACCACACGGGTTTTATGTTCAGAGGTAATTGTTACAGTTGGATATAGAACCACGAGAATGCATAAAGTGCAACTATATACATTATCAGTTCTGGGGCTGACATAGTCCACAGCCTCGAAGTCCATTATTCCTCCTAATTAGTAATGCACAATATCATAACAATACTTTTTACAATATTCACATAAGGTAACCTTTTTCTGGGTTAAATTACATTATTTTGCTAGAATTACTGTTGATATCGAATAGGTATCTTCCCTTTCGTGGTTCGCTCTGATCTACGTGGAGTAGCTTCAGGTATATTAGTCTGTGATCTACCTGCTCTGCGTAACGGCAAACTATAGAACTGTCTGAATCTTTCTATGGATCTGGCAAGTGTACTGATGGCTGGGCGGTGTGAGTCAGCTTCACCAGGGGATCCCATAGCATGGGGCGCTGCTTCTGATGATCCTTCTTGAGATTCTGTAGGCTGAGGTGTTACTGGAATAGGTAACTCCTGAACTGGCTCAACTGGCACCATGGGCACAACTGGAGGTAGAACTTCCTCTTGTGGCTGATAAAACTGCAACACCGGAATGATTACAGCATCTCCCAGTCTGGGCCAATCCGCAGGGAAATCTCCCAGATCCGTGTGTATGACCTCTTCTTTTCTTTCTTCTCGATTGACGACAGGGTTCTCTTCACGAAGCTTTAAGGGTTCTGGGCACAATTTCAAATAGTCTCTGGACACAGTGGATATTGTTCTTCCTCCGTCCTTACTGATGATACAAACTTTTCTGTTGTCATATTTGGAATCTTGTACGACGTAGGGTTCTTGTTCCCACTGGTTGTCCAATTTGTGCATCTTCCTTTTTCTTTTCAATACCACTTCTCCAGGCATCAAAGGCTTGGCAGGAGCATTCCTGTTGTAAATATCTTCCTGTTTTTCCCGTGCCTTGTTGAGACTTTCTTCTACACAGACTTGCACTCGTCTGTATTGCTCTTGCCGATTGATGTCCCAGTTTTCAACGGCGTCATCTGCCTCCGGTTCTACCACTCCAAGTTCTAAATCCATTGGTAGTCTCCCGGGCCTTGCTCTCATAAGATAGGCTGGAGTGCAGTTAGTGGAACTTACAGGTATATGGTTATACAAGTCAACCAAATCAGGTAGTAAGTCCGGCCACCGATTTCTGTCTTCCAACGGTATAGACTTCAACAAATCAAGGACAATGTGGTTCATTTTCTCGCAAAGGCCGTTGGTTTGGGGATGGTATGGTGTTGTTCTAATTTTCTTACACCCATACATGTGATAGAATTCTTTGAATAGGTCAGCCTCGAAAGCAGGTCCTTGATCAGTTAATACTTGCTCCGGATACCCATGCGGTCTGCAGAAGCTTGCTTGAAAGGTTCTTGCTGCCGTCACCGCTGTCTGATCCTTAACTGGAACAACCACCAGAAATCTAGAGTAATGGTCCACTATGGTCAAGGCGTATGAGTATCCAGATCTACTTGGCGCCAATTTGACGTGGTCCAAGGCCACAATCTCCAAGGGACGAGTCGTCCGGATAGGCTGCAGAGGTGCCTTCTGACTACCGTAGTCCTTTCTTCTGAGACCACAGGGTCCATAGTTCCGACACCACCTCTCGATGGAGCTGCGCATCCCTACCCAGTAGAATCGGCACCTCAACAGGGTCTCCAGCTTTCTCCAGCCAAAGTGTCCTGCTTGATCGTGGTATGCTTCCAACACCATTTGAACGTCTGCCTTGGGAACCACTATCTGCCAGACCATCTCATGGGTCCTGGGGTTGACGTATCTCCTGCACAACTTCTCAGGTATAGGAACAATCGGCTTCTCTCGTTCCACAGGAGCTTTGCTGACATAGGTGCATCTTTTTCCAAGGAGGAACCTTCCTGTCGTAACAACTCCTTGATACGGCTGACCACTGGATCGCTGTCCTGAGTCTCTTTCCAGCTGTGATGGGGTAAGGGGTTTAACGTTGCACCATACTGCTTTCTGTAGACTCGCTGCTCGTGGACTATCCCATTTCGATGGAACGCAGGTAGCTCAATTTCTTCCAGGTCGTCCGATTCTTCTTCCGTGTCAGATTCATGCGGCATTCGGGACAATGCGTCAGCATTAGCATTCTTTCGCCTGCCCGGTACTTGATGGTAAACTGGTAATTGGACAACCGAGCCATCCAACGCTGCTCCATGGCGCCCAGCTTGGCGGTTTCCAGATGCGTTAAGGGGTTGTTGTCTGTAAACGCAGTGAACTGGTTGGAGGCCAGATAGTGCTTAAATCTTTCAGTAATGGCCCAGACCAGCGCCAGAAACTCCAGCTTGAAGCTGCTATAATTTTCCGGATTCCTCTCAGTTGGCCTGAGTTTTCTGCTGGCATATGCGATGACTTTTTCTTGGCCATTCTGCTTCTGACTGAGAACTGCTCCTAAACCTTCATTACTTGCATCGGTGTACAGCAGGAACGGTTGGCTGTAATCAGGGTAGGTCAAGATCTCATCACCTGTAAGAATCTCTTTCATCTTTTGGAATGCTTCAGCCTGTTCCTTACCCCAATTAAAGGGAGGGTTTCTGCTCTTTAGGGATTGTCCTACTAGGAGGTCCTGTAAAGGGGCTGCCTTCTTCGTGTAATCTTTCACGAACCTTCTGTAGTAACCCGTGAGTCCCAGGAACTGTCGCACTTCCTTGAGGTTCTTCGGCTCCGGCCACTTCTGGATAGCAGTGACTTTCTCTGGGTCCGGCGCTACTCCTTCCGAACTGACGATGTGCCCCAAGTACTGTACCTTCTGTTTGAGTAGATGGCATTTTGAGGGTTTCAACTTCATCCCGTACCTGGACAGGGACTCAAATACTTCTGCCAGGTGCTTCAGATGGTCCTCATATGTCTTGGAGTACACGATGACGTCGTCTAGGTATAGCAGCACGGTTTCAAAATTGAGATGACCCAGGCAGTTCTCCATCACTCTCTGAAATGTTCCTGGGGTACTGCTGAGCCCAAACGGCATTCTGTCGAACTCACAGAGCCCCATTGGGGTGGTGAAAGCCGTTTTCTCACGATCCTCCTCAGCCACAGCCACTTGCCAGTACCCACTAGTCAGATCGAGGGTAGAAAAGTAGTTAGCCGTTTTCAGAGCAGCTAATGATTCCTCTATACGTGGTAACGGGTATGCGTCCTTATGTGTTATGCGGTTCACCTGCCTGTAATCCACACACATTCTCAAGCTACCATCTTTTTTTCTAACCAGGACTAGAGGTGCTGCCCAGGGACTACAACTATCCCTGATTACTCCGGCTTCTTTCATATCTCGCAACATTTCTTTAGCCTTCTGATAATGGGCTGGGGGTATAGGCCTGTACCGCTCTTTGATGGGAGGATGACTGCCTGTAGGGATATGATGTTGTACTCCCTTAATTATCCCAAAATCAAGTGGGTGCTTGCTAAACACTTGGGCGTACTCTTGTACCACCCGTAATACCCCTTGCTTCTGATGAGCGGGAGTGGTGTCCGTCCCAACATGGAGTTGCTGACACCATTCCGCCACCTGGGTTGCCGGGTCATTGTCCTCCGCTATTTGGCGGGAGTCTAAGGACTCAGCCGGGAGAATAGAATTATTGTCGACAGCATGTAGTTTAGCAATGGTTGCATAACGGGGTAAGTTTACCTCATCATCTCCCCAGTTGAGAAGCCGTACCGGTACTCTTCCATTCACCACTTCCACTACTCCCCTAGCAGTCATGAGTGTAGGTCTATGTTCTGAATGGTGGGGTTCTACTACAGCTTGGTAGCTCTGTCCTCTCAGACCTATGGCTGCCCTGCACCAGATTATCATTTCACTCATTGGGGGTATCACAATAGGATTCGAGTCGGTGACCCGTACATTACCAATTTCGCCGTCTGTAAGCTTCGCTTGCTGCTGACACATCAGGGCCTGGATCTCTCTCTGGATCACTCCCTTCTGCCTTGGTCTGGCAATTTCAGTGAGCTGTTGGAGTAAGAACACAACTTCTCCCAGACAGTTACTGATAATGTTAGTACCCAAAATTATATTTAAACCGTTCTCCTCATTTACAGTCTTTACTACTAGAAGCCCCTGGTCTTTCAACTCCTCTCTGCCCACTTTCACATCCACACATTTTGTCCCGAGTACTTCTACAGGAAGACCATTAGAAGCATACACGGTAAAGTCAGGGCTCGGGGGTTTAAGACTGTCCATTGACCAGAACTTAGTATATAGGGCATCAGGTATTAGGGTCACCTGAGACCCAGTGTCTAACAATGCCGGAACTGCAATACCATCTAGAATGATAGACAGGTAGGGTCGCCCACCCACATACCTGCGGTTCCAGTCTAAGGGGCCTGACGGATCTCCTCCTGGTGTTGGCCCTCGGACCCAGGTTCTGCCCGTTTAAAGGACACTGTGGAGACATATGACCTTTCCGGTTGCAACGGTAACAGGTGATCTCCCGACGAGGAGGGTGTTGATCAGAGGTCGCTCCTGGGGGTGGCGTTGTCCTCTTCCGGGGGGGCGACGTCTTCCTTCTTCTCCGGTTCATCCACGGGACGTCTTCTGGCAGTCAGCTAATAAGATCTTTCCTTCTTCCTCTTTCCGCAGCTGCAGGGCACTCATCACAGCAGCCAGATTTTTAGTCAGCTGGCGCACCTCTGAGCGCAGACAGTCCAATTCACTAGGGGGTGTCACCTGCGTTTTGGCTTCTGCCACTAGCGGGGAAAAGGGGGTTACTGCCGGTTCCAGAGTGACTTCACCCTGGTGATGTTGGGTGGCCACCTCAGGTTTGCCCAGGGGTCGCAGCCCTTTTATTGCCATGTCCTTTAGGGCATCAAAGGTAGCATCAGGATGATCTAAGGACCATCAGTTTACAGTTCTGCGCTCCTCTTGGGATCTCAATCCCTGTACAAATTGCTCTTTCAGCATCTTATTTTCGTCGATAGCATTTATATTATTAATCTGCTTAAGGGCTCTCAGGGCTCCTTGTAGTCGGCAAGCGTAGTCCCTGATGCTGTCACCTGGCTGCTGCAAACAGTGGTAGAAGGCCATCCGGAGATCCGTTTCTGTGCGGTCTTCAAATATGGCATGTAGCTTAAAGAGGATCGCAGGTACCGACTCCTGATCAACGGTATCCCAAGTCTCCACTTCCCTCTCAGCAGCGCCAGTTAGCTGCCCTATCAGCACAGCAGCTTTTTGTCTCTCAGGCATGGAGTACATTTCTAGGATGCTGCATAACTTCCGCTTGAAGCCTGCTAAAGTGCCTGGCTCTCCGCTGTACTGGGGAAGCCATTTCGCCCCAGGCATATATGGGAGCGTTAGTGGCATGAGCGGGACTACCGGACTGGGTGCTGGGCCTGCGCCCCCATCTGGCGCTACAACGCCACGCGGTGCGGGGTCGGGCCTCCGGCTGGGGCCGCACTGTCGGCCGGTTGTTGTGACATATTAGCGCCCCCTTGGTTAAACGGAGCCTACCGGTTTCAGAAGCTGCTATTTCACAGGCACAGCAGTGGGGACAGGACCTTCGTCGCAGGCGCTCTGATGTCAGAGTGTCCACTTCCTGTCGCAGGACCTGCCGCTGAGTCAGAGCCGTGGGCGTGTCCAAGACTTTGCGCGCTCTTTCAGGTACGCCCACCTTCTTCTCCAGCGCCTTAGGGCGCGAATATGGCGGCAAATATGGCGGTATTTGGCGCCAAACAACAGCAACAGTCTTTTTCACCAAAACACTCCACAGGCACACAGGGCTCACAATGCTGCAAGTTTCGGATCCTGTTCGTGACGCCAAATTGTGTTGTGACCCGCACCACAATTGTGGGTTACCAGGGATATGGGGTACTCGGAGCCGAGCCTGTAGATTTCTATAGGGGATGTCACTGGTAGCGTGGCTCGGTCCGTGTCCCTGGCGGTCAGGCGTTAAAGGGAATTTATTTACAGGGGATTTAGTAGATAACAGTTCGTGACGCCACCTGTAGTAGTCTGATCACTAAGACCAGCGCTGCAGTAGATCTCTGAGGGGATGTTGTGGCAGCTAGATGACGGGTCCCCCACAGGTAGGACTGGTCCCTCAAAGTCTATGGTTATAATCATGCAGGGTGCAGATAAATGAATCAGTCTCACACCATCCAGCGTCTTTACATACCTTTTACTTGTCAGATGTTTAGGCAGGTCCCAGGGAGCTGTTGGGGTGGATGGAGGATGAGTTTCGAGGTAACGGCTGAGCAGGTTGGAGGCCTCCTTTAATTTCCAATATGCTGAGTCCAACTAGCATAGAGCTAAGTTAACTCCGAATACTCCATAGCTGTACTGCCCGGTCAGCATTGTGGTCGAAGTCTTCCAAATAATGTGAGAGAGCTGAGTTCCTACTGTTGTCCTGCATCGACTCAAGGTTCCCACTCTCCCAGACTCCAGTTACGTACCGACACTCCAAGGGCTGCTTTCTGCGACCTAAGGTCCAGTAAGACTCTGGTTTTCCTGTCACCACGCCTGAAGCTGTAGCGACGCTTCGGTCCCCAGTGACCGGATAATTTGTGCAGGTATCCTATACCTAAGGCACTTCTCTGTTTCTTTCACTGCGCCTTTCGCCCTGTTCACACTCTCAATGTCAGCACTGACTAGACTAGGATAATATTCGGTTATCCGTACTAGCCTCCACTTTTGTACCGTCTCTCTGTATTGACAGGAATCTCGGCTCTCCAACAGGCACCAGTCCTGACTCCCTCCACACTCAGGAGAAACTTTTAGACTCCACTGTGCTACAGGACACTCCCCTATACACCCCTGCTGGGTGTGTCTGAAGTGTATATGAATCATGTCGAGCCTTAACCGTTACCTCTCCACTCATCCTCCTGGTATTGTGTGCCTTACATACCAGGGCTACACATCTATGCTGTCAAAGTTGGTGGGTGTGCTCCTGAACTTGGTCCACTCCCTTATTCAAGTGTCTGAGACTGGGATAAAAGGTTTGCCACTATATATAAGTGTTACTGAATTTTATATTATTAGGATTTGTACTGTGTTTTTATGATACCTGATGAAGGATATATACTGTATCCGAAACGCGTTGTATCTCCTCCATTTTAACTTATTAAATAAAAAAATATGAAATATCATCTTTGGATGTGAGTCCTGGGAAGCGCTGCCATTCATGGGCTGGATGTGCCTTTCTTGATTTACTCATCCTGTGTGAGCCTGAATCTGGCTCTTTCACTTGGATCCACCCGAGGCAAGCTGCAAGCCCTGTCTATTGAAAAGTATCCCAGAAGGATTTTTGAGGATACACAATCTAAAGCCATATTAGTCTTCTGTCAGGTGAGTGCATAAAATTGTGCACACTCTAAAGACTATAATATTGTTTTTACGCACTTAGGGCGCCGCGATTTGTCTATTCTTCTCTCCCAAACAGGGTTTTTTTTTTTTTTTGTATAACATCAACATCATGGTTAACGTTAACCTTATTATCAGATTGGGAAGGGGTGTCAGGGACATAGTACGCCACCATCCTCCCCAGATCAGTCCCCAATAAAACATCAGTGGGCAGGTTTTCGGACACCCCCACTTCCTTCACCCCGCTCCCGGCACCCCAGTCAATGAAAACTCGGGCTATCGGCAAGGGGTAGTGGACGCCCCCAATCCCTGTGACAGTTAAGGTTTTCCCCGGAATCAACTCTTCAGGGGCCGCCAGTTCGGGTCGGATGAGGGTTCGTTCAGCCCCGGTGTCCTTGAGGCCTGTAGCAAGACGGGCCCCCACGCGGACGGGCTGCACGTTGTCATCAACCCTCCCCACCACACCACCCACCAAAAGAACAGAGGCGTTGGGCCCGGAGGCCTTGACTGGGGGGTTCTTCTGCCTCTCTGGGCAGGTGGCGCTGATGTGACCAGTCCTTTTACAGGAGAAACACTGGCGGGGGTCTGATGTAGGCCTGGCGCTGGCAAAGGGGATAGTGCCTCCAGAGGGACGACTGGCCGGGGCACTGGGGTTGGTTGCAGGCTTACCCCTCCCCAGCGGGTGGTGACGGGCTTCCGCACCTCGGGTTTCGGTTGGCCTCATAGCTGTCGGCGATCCGGGCTGTTGTGACCGCGTCCTCTGGTTCTCGGTCCAGGATGAACTGTCGGACCTCAGCTGGGCACAGATGCAGGAACTGGTCTTTGATCATCAGGTCTTTCAGCTCCTCATAGGTGTCAACTGACAGTCCATGGATCCACTGGTCAAAGTGGTTCCTGAGTCCTTGCACCACATCGCTATAACTGTCGTGTGGGCCACGTTGGAGGTTCCGGAACTTCTTTCGGTATACCTCAGGGGTTAGCTGGTACTTGGCGATCAGGGCCTGCTTGATGGCCTCATAGTCACTGTCTTGATCTGGCGCGAGGGAAGCGAACGCCTCCAAAGCTTTGCCCTTTAGCCCGGGGGTCAAGTACCTGGCCCATTGGTCGGCAGGCAGCCGGTACTGTCTGCAGATTTTCTCAAAGGCCCGCAGAAAAGTGTCCAAGTCTCCGTCCCTTTCCAGCACGGGAAAGTGCTCCGGCCGGGGCTTGGGACTCTGAGTGCTGCTGGGCACACTGCTCTGAGCTGTGGAGGGCATTGCCCCTCGCTGGACCATCTCCAGCTCATGGGCTCTCTGCGCTTGGGCTGCCCGCTCGGCTCGGGCTCTCTCAGCCTCCCGCTCGGCTCTCTCAGCCTCTCGCTGGGCTTGACGCTCGGCTCTCTCAGCCTCTCGCTGGGCTTGGCGTTCGGCTCGGGCCTCCTGCTGGTATTGCTGAATCAGCTTCAGGCGCTCCCCCCGGTCGTCGGTGGGGAGTTCCTCCAGGGCTGCCTGCAGGTAAGGGTCCATCCCGCCTGGTTGTAAGCCTGCAGGGTTTGGGCCTCTGCTGCCGCCCCACCTTGGCTTGGGCCGGCTTCTGTGCCCTCCTCGCTCTCAGCGTGGTCCTGTGGCATCAGGACCTTGATCAGTTGAGCTTTGGTTTGGCCCCTGGGGTCAAGGCCTCGGGAAATGCATATTCCAGCAAGAGTGTCCCTTTTCTGCAGTTTGTACCAACTTGCTCCTATTGTAGCCATGTTTGCAAAATAAAAGATAGGATAGAAAAACAAAGAGAAGGGAGGGGTAACCGCAGGTACACACAATTGTCTCAGGACTAATAAACACTGAGTCTGTTCTCCAAAACTTTAGTTGCAGGGTCGCTGAAGAACCGTGCAAGTTTTTTTTAGTGAATGGAATGATTGCTCAAACCAGATCACTAATGCTCTATAATCCCACTGCTGCCACCAATATGTGATGAACGGGCACACAGTCCGCCACACGGTAGCCCGGGGGTCACGGCTTGTGATCCCACTGCTGCCACCAATATGTGATGAACGGGCACACAGTCCGCCACACGGTAGCCCGGGGGTCACGGCTTGTGATCCCTCCGTGCTGCAAATGTGACGAAAACGCGCACACACACGACGGCTGCTGCCGTCCGACCCAGTAAACTGCAGGGATTTATAATTATCCCACTTCCACTTAGGAACTTGCAGCTCTCTGGCGCCCCCTTACCCTCAGGTCAGTCAGGGAACTGCACCTAGGATAATTGGTCGCCAGACGGGTCACTTGGATGTGTGCTGGCTATTGGGCACGCTGCAGTGAGGGAATTATAATTACTCCTGGCTGCAGCCAGGCAGTACCCTTATAAACCCCGCTGCGTCACTGCCAGCGTCACCCAATAGATTAACACTTTACACCCCTTTCTTTTAGCTGCCACCAGCTACGGCTTTTGATGAACAATTTATCAAGAGGGTCCGTAGCAACCCCAAAACAGTAGCGTAGTGCTTCAGGCACGTGCAAATTCGTTTATAGAGCAGGAGAAACAAACTAATAAATTTATAGGTTTATTCCTTAAAAACCAGGCAGTGCTTATATAATATAAAAAGATGTAACAAACTGAGACAATATCGTTATGTACAAATGCAGTTATAAAATAAAATAGGATTAAGAATGAAAATCACTCACATGGTTGTTAGATCATTACAGGCAAGCCAGGCTGGGGGAAGGAGCCACACGTCATAGTTCATTGGTAGATCTCTTACTCAGGACATCCCAGCAGAAAGAATATCCCTAAGGAACTTCACTGTAAGACTTATGCATGTCAGCTTCTGACCTCACAAAAAGGGCTGGTCCTCTGGCCACCTCCCCTGGCTGCAAGCTATGGTTTGAGCTCTGCAATATCATAAGGTTCATAACTCGTCCTGTGAACCTATCAGAATAACGGCAGACCTATCAATGATCTCACTCTAGAATGACGGTTCCAATGAGCCCACACTTGGGTGGGCTAGTTCATGGGGCACCCGAGAATTCCATTTCTCGGGTTCTGTTGGAGTTACGGGTTTACCAGTACCACGGGAACGATGCCCGTCGGCGCATGGTTCAACACAGTAACTTTCGTGTTTCTAGCGAATGCTCCCACCGTGTTATTCCAAAAAAGAATGAATTCTCCAAAATGGCTGCTATAGGACTTTTGCAGGGTTTGCTAAGACAAAGGAAAATTCCTGAGGTGGGAGGGATGAGAGATCGAGTGCGCTGCAGAGAGAAGGAGGGAGGGGCACTTTGCCCTGTGCTTGCAAACAGTGGGGGGTTGTAGTTCTAGCAACAGCACAAGACATGAAGCTTGCAATATCATCACATACTGTATCTGCTGTACCTGCTGTATCCGCTGTATCCTCTGTATCTGCTGTATCCTCTGTATCCTCGGTATGCGCTGTACTTACTGTATCTGCTGTACCTGCTGTATCCGCTGTATCCTCTGTATCCGCTGTATCCTCTGTATCCGCTGTACTTACTGTATCTGCTGTACCTGCTGTATCCGCTGTATCCTCTGTATCCGCTGTATCCTCTGTATCCGCTGTACTTACTGTATCTGCTGTACCTGCTGTATCCGCTGTATCCTCTGTATCTGCTGTATCCTCTGTATCCTCTATATCTGCTGTATCCTCTGTATCCTCTATATCTGCTGTATCCGCTGTATCCTCTGTATCCTCGGTATTGTTGTGACCACGCACCACAATTGTGGGTTACCAGAGCAATGGGGTACTCAGAGCCGAGCCCATTCAAGTCTATGGGGTTGTCACAGGTAGCGCTGGCTCGGTCTGTGGCCCTGGCGGTCAGGCGTATGTTAGGGGGTATATTTACAGGGGATAGGTATATATACAGTTCGTGACGCCACCTGTAGTTCTCTGATCACTAAGACCAGCGCTGCTGTAGATCTCTGAGGGGATGGTGTGGCAGCTAGATGTCGGGTCCCCTACAGGTGGGACTCTTCCCTCAGGGCTATGATGATGACGATGTTGTGCAGGAATACAATTAAATGAAACAGTCTCACACATCAAAGCTTCTTTCCATACCTTTTACTTCAAGTTGTTCAGGCAGGTCCCGGGAAGCTGATGAGGTAGATGGAGGATGAGTTTTGAGGTAACGGCAGAGCAGTTTAGGGGCCTCCTTTACTTTCCAATATGATGAGTCCAACCTGCATAGAGCTAAGTTCACTCTGATTTCTCCAGCTTCTCCAAAGCTGTACTGCCCGGTCAGTTTTGTGGTCGGAGCCTTCTGGTGATGGAACTAGGTTCTTGTTTTTTGCTGATCAGGCTCAAAGTCCCTATTCCACCGGACCCCTGTTACGTACTGACACTCCAAGGACTGCTTGCTGCGACCTAAGGTCCAGTAAGACTCTGGTTTTTCTATCACTATGCCTAAAGCTATAGTGACACTTCGGTCGCCAGTGACCAGTGAGCAATGTGCAGGATAATCCAATCCTTAAGGCAACTCTTAGAATCCTTTTCCTCTGCGCCCTTCGACCTGCTCACTCTCTCAATATCAGCACTGACTAGGCTGGGATAATATTTGGTTATCCGTACTAGCCTCCACTACTGTACTGTCTCTTTGTATCGACAGGAATCTTGGTTCCCCACAGGCACTAGTCCTGACTCCCTCCACTCTCTCAGGAGAACTTCAGACTCTCTTGTGCTAAAAAGGCCACTCCCCTCTACACCCCTGCTGGGTGTGTCTGAAGTGGGTATGCCCCATGTAGAACCCTTAACCGTTACCTCTCCACTCATCCTCCTGGTATTGTGTGCCTTACATACCAGGGCTACACATTCCCCCATGGTAAAATACAGCACTCCCGGGCTGTGAAATATAAGAAGAAATTTTGTTTTTCATTAACAATAAACATTAAACTCTTCCCATCCGGGAGGTAAGGATTTCTTAAACGTTGCCATATGTACAGTAAGAAAATACAAAAGGTATTAAAGCATCAAGGCATTCAATATATACACAGTATTCTTGTGAAGGACCCGCACATTACCAATTTCGCCGTCTGTAAGCTTCGCTTGCTGCTGACACACCAGGGCCCGGATCTCTCTTTGGATTACTCCTTTCTGCCTTGGTCGGGCAATCTCAGCGAGCTGTTGGAGTAAGAACACAACTTCTCCCAAACAATTACTGATAATGTTAGTACCCAAAATTATATTTAAACCGTTCTCCTCATTTACAGTCTTTACTACCAGAAGCCCCTGGTCTTTCAACTCCTCTCTGCCCACTTTCACATCTACACATTTTGTCCCGAGTACTTCTACAGGAAGACCATTAGAAGCATACACGGTAAAGTCAGGGCTCGGGGGTTTAAGACTGTCCATTGACCAGAACTTAGTATATAGGGCATCAGGTATTAGGGTCACCTGAGACCCAGTGTCTAACAATGCCGGAACAGCAATACCATCTAGAATGATAGACAGGTAGGGTCGTCCACCCACATACCTGCGGTTCCAGTCTAGGGGGCCTGACGGGTCTCCTCCTGGGTGTTGGCCCTCGGACCCAGGTTCTGCCCGTTTAAAGGACACTGTGGAGACATATGACCTTTCCGGTTGCATCGGTAACAGGTGATCTCCCGACGAGGAGGGTGCTGATCAGAGGTCGCTCCTGGGGGTGGCGTTGTCCTCCTTCGGGGGGGCGACGTCTTCCTTCTTCTCCGGTTCATCCACGGGACGTCTTCTGGGCAATCAGCTAATAAGATCTTCCCTTCTTCCTCTTTCCGCAGCTGCAGGGCACTCATCACAGCAGCCAGATTTTTAGTCAGCTGGCGCACCTCTGAGCGCAGACAGTCCAATTCACTAGGGGGTGTCGCCTGCGTTTTGGTTTCTGCCACTAGCGGGGAAAAGGGGGGTACTGCCGGTTCCAGAGTGACTTCACCCTGATGATGTTGGGTTGCCACTTCAGGTTTGCCCAGGGGCCGCAGCCCTTTTATTGCCATGTCCTTTAGGGCATCAAAGGTAGCATCCGGATGATCTAAGGACCACCAGTTTACAGTTCTGCGTTCCTCTTGGGATCTCAATCCCTGTATAAATTGCTCTTTCAGCATCTTATTCTCATCGATAGCATTTAAATTATTAATCTGCTTAAGGGCTCTCAGGGCTCCTCGTAGTCGGCAAGCGTAGTCCCTGATGCTGTCACCTGGCTGTTGTGAACAGTGATAGAAGGCCACCGGAGATCCGTTTCTGTGCGGTCTTCAAATATGGCATGTAGCTTAAAGAGGATCGCAGGTACCGACTCCTGATCAACGGTATCCCAAGTCTCCACTTCCCTCTCAGCAGCGCCAGTTAGCTGCCCTATCAGCACAGCAGCTTTCTGTCTCTCAGGCATGGAGTACATTTCTAGGATGCTGCATAACTTCCGCTTGAAGCCTGCTAAAGTGCCTGGCTCACCGCTGTACTGGGGAAGCCATTTCGCCCCAGGCATATATGGGAGCGTTAGTGGCATGATCGGGACTACCGGACTGGGTGCGGGGCCTGCGCCCCCATCTGGCGCTACAATGCCACGCAGTGCGGGGTCGGGGCCTCCGGCTGGGGCCGCACTGTCGGCCGGTTGTTGTGACATCTTAGCGCCCCCTTGGTTAACCGGAGCCTACCGGTTTCAGAAGCTGCCGCTCCACAAGCACAGCGATGGGGACAGGACCTTCGTCGCAGGCGCTCTGATGTCAGACCGTCCACTTCCTGTCGCAGGACCTGCCGCTGAGTCAGAGCCGGGGGCGTGTCCAAGACTTTGCGCGCTCTTTCAGGTACGCCCACCTTCTTCTCCAGCGCCTTAGGGCGCGAATATGGCGGCAAACATGGCGGTACTTGGCGCCAAACCACAGCAACAGTTTTTTTCACCAAAACACTCCACAGGCACACAGGGCTCGCAATGCTGCAAGTTTCGGATCCTGTTCGTGACGCCAAGTTTTTGTTGTGACCACGCACCACAATTGTGGGTTACCAGAGCAATGGGGTACTCAGAGCCGAGCCCATGGAAGTCTATGGGGTTGTCACAGGTAGCGCTGGCTCGGTCTGTGGCCCTGGCGGTCAGGCGTATGTTGGGGGGTATATTTACAGGGGATAGGTATATATACAGTTCGTGACGCCACCTGTAGTTCTCTGATCACTAAGACCAGCGCTGCTGTAGATCTCTGAGGGGATGGTGTGGCAGCTAGATGTCGGGTTCCCTACAGGTGGGACTCTTCCCTCAGGGCTATGATGATGACGATGTTGTGCAGGAATACAATTAAATGAAACAGTCTCACACATCAAAGCTTCTTTCCATACCTTTTACTTCAAGTTGTTCAGGCAGGTCCGGGAAGCTGATGAGGTAGATGGAGGATGAGTTTTGAGGTAACGGCAGAGCAGTTTAGGGGCCTCCTTTACTTTCCAATATGATGAGTCCAACCTGCATAGAGCTAAGTTCACTCTGATTTCTCCAGCTTCTCCAAAGCTGTACTGCCCGGTCAGTTTTGTGGTCGGAGCCTTCTGGTGATGGAACTAGGTTCTTGTTTTTTGCTGATCAGGCTCAAAGTCCCTATTCCACCGGACCCCTGTTACGTACTGACACTCCAAGGACTGCTTGCTGCGACCTAAGGTCCAGTAAGACTCTGGTTTTTTATCACTATGCCTAAAGCTATAGTGACACTTCGGTCGCCAGTGACCAGTGAGCAATGTGCAGGATAATCCAATCCTTAAGGCAACTCTTAGAATCCTTTTCCTCTGCGCCCTTCGACCTGCTCACTCTCTCAATATCAGCACTGACTAGGCTGGGATAATATTTGGTTATCCGTACTAGCCTCCACTACTGTACTGTCTCTTTGTATCGACAGGAATCTTGGTTCCCCACAGGCACTAGTCCTGACTCCCTCCACTCTCTCAGGAGAACTTCAGACTCTCTTGTGCTAAAAAGGCCACTCCCCTCTACACCCCTGCTGGGTGTGTCTGAAGTGGGTATGCCTCATGTAGAACCCTTAACCGTTACCTCTCCACTCATCCTCCTGGTATTGTGTGCCTTACATACCAGGGCTACACAGTATCCTCTGTATCCACTGTATCCTCGGTATCCTCTGTATCCGCTGTATCCTCTGTATCCACTGTATCTTCTGTATCCCCTGTATCCTCTGTATCCGCTGTATCCTCTGTATCCGCTGTATTCTCGGTTTCCGCTGTATCCTCAGTATCCTCTGTATCCGCTGTATCCTCTGTATCCGCTGTATCCTCTGTACCCTCGGCATCCTCTGTATGAGCTGTATCCTCTGTATCCGCTGTATCCTCTGTATCCACCGTATCCTCTGTATCCTCTCTATCCTCTGTATCCACTGTATCCACTGTATCCTCTGTATCCACTGTATCCTCGGTATCCTCTGTATCCGCTGTATCCTCTGTATCCACTGTATCTTCTGTATCCCCTGTATCCTCTGTATCCGTTGTATCCTCTGTACCCTCGGTATCCTCTGTATGCGCTGTATCCTCTGTATCCGCTGTATCCTCTGTACCCTCGGTATCCTCTGTATGCGCTGTATCCTCTGTATCCTCTGTATCCGCTGTATCCTCTGTATCCTCGGTATCCTCTGTATCCACTGTATCCTCGGTATCCTCTGTATCCGCTGTATCCTCTGTATCCACTGTATCTTCTGTATCCCCTGTATCCGCTGTATCCTCTGTATCCGCTGTATCCTCGGTATCCTCTCTATCCACTGTATCCTCTGTATCCACTGTATCTTCTGTATCCCCTGTATCCGCTGTATCCTCTGTATCCTCGGTATCCTCTGTATCCACTGTATCCTCGGTATCCTCTGTATCCGCTGTATCCTCTGTATCCACTGTATCTTCTGTATCCTCTGTATCCACTGTATCTTCTGTATCCCCTGTATCCGCTGTATCCTCGGTATCCGCTGTATCCTTGGTATCCTCTGTATCCACTGTATCCTCTGTATCCACTGTATCTTCTGTATCCCCTGTATCCGCTGTATCCTCTGTATCCTCGGTATCCTCTGTATCCACTGTATCCTCGGAATCCTCTGTATCCGCTGTATCCTCTGTATCCACTGTATCTTCTGTATCCCCTGTATCCGCTGTATCCTCGGTATCCGCTGTATCCACTGTATCCTCTGTATCCTCTGTATCCGCTGTATCCTCTGTATCCACTGTATCTTCTGTATCCCCTGTATCCGCTGTATCCTTGGTATCCGCTGTATCCTCTGTATCCTCGGTATCCTCTGTATCCGCTGTATCCTCGGTATCATCTGTATCCACTGTATCTTCTGTATCCGCTGTGTTCTCTGTATCCGCTATATCCTCTGTATACTCTGTATCCACTGTATCTTCTGTATCCGCTGTGTCCTCTGTATCCGCTGTATCCTCGGTATCCTCTGTATCCTCTGTATCCTCTGTATCCTCTGTATCCTCGGTGTCCTCTGTATCCACTGTATCTTCTGTATCCACTGTGTCCTCTGTATCTGCTGTATCCTCGGTATCCACTGTATCCGCTGTATCTCGGTATCCTCTGTATCCCCTGTATCCGCTGTATCCACTGTATCCGCTGTATCCTCTGTATCTGCCATATCCTCGGTATCCTGTAAGGTTCTATGTATATATTCCTGAAACTCAGTTTGTTCGTCAGCCATTTTACTTTCTGTCTTACTGCAGCTATCTTGCCCTCAGTCAAAATGGAGTTTCCAGCTTGCATGTTCCCGCCCTGATTCTCTCCTTTGCTTCTTAAGCAGCCACAGCTGAGCAATCAGTGCTTCAGAATCTAGCCTGCAGTGAACCTGTGACTTGACTCCTGTAAGCCTTGGACCTTGTACTCCAGCTATTCCTACTGAGGAACTCTGAAGCACTTGTGGACTCTGAACCCTGCTCTTTGAAAGACCCACGTTTGCATGGACTTACGGTAACAGAGAAGAAGATCCTGAATCTGTATTGGAGAGTGATTGCTGAGCTTGGATTACTCTGGCCTGCTGTGTTTCCTGTTTCTGTGTCTGCAAACTGTGTGACTATTTCTGCCAACTTGTATGAAGTAATACAGGACTTTTCTATATCAAACCTGTGTCTCATGTATGTTCATCGCACCCAAGCACAAGACGCTATATGAACTGTACTACATACATTACAAGATTCTGAAGCCAAAACGTTAGTGTCTGCTGGGTCTGGAAGGCTGTGTCTGCTGTACTGTGGATATCAGACGTCCGGTTGTACTTTCTGTGATGACAGTGGTTGTGACTTCTCACAACCATTCCAGTGTGAGCAATTCCCTTAAGTTTTTCTTTTTGCAGTGTTACCACAGGTAAACACTATTGTTTTTTTTTTTTTCCTTTCTTTTCTCTTTTTTGTCTGCTGTAACTCTGGATATCAGATGTCCGGGTGAACTTTCTGTGATGATAGTGGTTGTGACTTCTCACAACCATTCCAGGTGAGCAGTTCCCTTAATTTTTTTTTTCTCTCTGCAGTGTTGCCACAGGTGAACACTATTGTTTTTTTTTTCTCTCTCTCTTCTTCAGTAATCCTGTCTTAAAAGATCTGGAAAATGGAGGCCCGCATAAAGGAACTTTGCGGAGTGACTGATAATATCCTTGCAGATTTGCAGAATATAAAGACCCGTTTTACAAATCTACAGGACCTCAATAATCACAATTTGCAAGTGGTTGGACAGACTACCCAGGATTTGCGAGCCAGGATTGAGGTTCTAGAGGGGCGAGTCCAGGCTCCTGCCGTAGCCCCGAGTGCTGGGATTCCCAAGTTGCCCCCTTTTCGTTTTGGCGGTGAACGTGAGAAATTCAGGGGATTTATTAATCAATGCAATCTTTTTTTTTCTGCACATGCTTCACAATTTCCCACTGAACGATCTAAGGTGCTTACTATAATTATGTTGCTGTCACGCTGTATAGCAGATATATATATGTGATGACAGTAATCTATATCAAAAGGGCAACATACTATATAACATGCGCATAGATATATGATAACATAGATTTTACCTGACAGAATGTCCAGTGGGTCAAAACGGAATCCGTTATACGCTGTCTCCGGCTAGAGGGTGACCGGGGTCTAAGCTGACCCTAAACTGGGGTCCTAACTAATCCCTCAACCTGGAGGTACTGTTAAAGGTACAGAGGTCCAGGCCACCAGCGTAAACCCTGTCTCCTATCAATCCCTGCCAACTGTATTCTAGTCCTAAGAAGGACCCTGAATACCACCAAAGGGAATGACCAGGTAACGGTTAATGAACAGAAAGACATACAAGAAAGATAAGAAATAAAGTAAATAAAGTCTTACATACAACACTCACACACAGTAGGAACACCTTAGGTCTCAGAGATAAACTATAAGCTATAAGAGTAAAACAACTAAGGAGCTCTTAGCTTAAGTATTCCCAGAACCGATCCAGTCTGCTAAACTATATGAATGCTTTCACCGGCATCAAACACCCAGACTGGCAGGAATATAAAGGAAACTAATTAGAACATAATCCAAAGCAGCCGGGCGAGGCTGGACCTAGTCTTAGCAAAGAGCTAGGTAAAATTAACTCTCTCATTACCAAACACAAAGAAACAGCAGCTCAGCTGTGAGAAGTCAGAATGTGCAATCGCGACGATCTTCGTGGCGATGCACCCATGACAGTACCCCCCCTTCTACGAGGGGCCTCCGGACCCTCATGACCAGGTCTGTCCGGGTAAATTGTGTGAAAGGTCCGAACCAATCGATCTGCGTTATCATCAGACGCAGGGACCCACGTCCTCTCCTCAGGACCATACCCCCTCCAATGAACTTCCACGTTATCATTGACTACCACTGAAGGAGGAGGTAGAGGTGACGGTATGACTGGTGCCACATATTTTTTAAGTAATGACTTGTGAAACACATTATGAATTTTAAATGTAGGAGGGAGGTCCAGACGAAATGCCACAGGATTAATTATGGAACTGATCCTGTATGGCCCGATGAATCTGGGACCCAACCTCCAGGAGGGAACTTTAAGTTTTATATTCCTGGTAGACAACCACACCAGATCGTTCACCCTCAGATCTAGACCAGAAACTCTCCTCCTATCAGCCATCCGTTTGTAAGGGTTCTCCGTAACCTTCAGTCTTAAGCGATCTGGAACTATCAGTCTCCCTGGAAGTCCCACAGGGGCGTCCCCCTGAGCCCCCAATACCTCCCCCTCAAGCTCAGAGCATACAGCTGACACTACAACTCCCTCCTGAGGAATAGGAACCGGATCATCCGTCTTCCCGGCCCCTGGGAAAGTACGAGATAAGGCATCAGGAAGCAACTTTATTGAGAAGTCATATGTGCGATGAGGAGGTAACTCTTTACACCCCTCCTCTGAGAACTTCTCCCAAAAGTCCTCCAGAAAAGGAGGCAAAGTCCTAGGCACAACCGCACCGATGACCGTGCTCATGCAGTTATTCTTGCAAAATTCACCCCACTGGCTTATCTTTCTGGATTGCCAATCAATCACTGGGTTATGTTTAGCCAACCAAGGAAGTCCCAACACAATAGGAGCAGGCAGACCCTCCAACACATAACAAGACAATTGCTCTTTATGTATTGCCCCTACTCGAAGATCTATGTTATGAACAGCTTGTACCAAGCTACCTTGACCAAGAGGTCTAGAATCAATAGAGAGTATAGGGACCGGTTTGGCCAATACACTCAGTTGCATACCATGCACCTGGGCAAACCGAGTGTCCACCAAATTAGCCCCGGACCCACTATCAAGAAAAACAGAAATCCTCTCAGTTCTAGTACCAATCACCACCTCCGCAGGCACGAGAAACTGAGAGGGATTTGGGGACGAAATACACACTCCCAGGTTAACTCCTTGGTTCAAAGAGGTCCGGATGGACACCCCCCAACATAATGTCCCTCTCTCCCGCAAAAGAAACACCTTCTAGTCTTGCGGCGCACCGCTGATTCCCTCCTACAAAATGATGTCCCTCCCAACTGCATGGGTTCCTCAGAACAGACCAGGGGAACCTCAGTATAAGGGACTTTAGTAGTAGGTGGAGTCATCACGGGAGGCGGAGTTACCTCGCGTCTTCCCCGAAGACGTCTATCAATGCGAATAGCGAGGGCCATAGCAGCCTCCAGTGATGGAGGAGAATCATACTGAGCTAACACATCCTTTAATTTGTCAGACAACCCTTGACAAAACTGGCTCCTAAGAGCTGGGTCATTCCACTGAGTATCTGTTGCCCATCTACGGAACTCAGAAGAATATTCCTCCGCTGGACGATTTCCTTGCCGTATTTTACGTAACCTTGTTTCAGCAAGGGAGACTCGATCCGGATCATCATATACCAGACCCAGGGCAGTAAAAAATCGATCCACTGACTGGAGATCTGGGGAGCCTGGAGGAATAGAGAACGCCCAAGATTGAGGATCCCCTTGTAAGAGCGAGATAACAATTCCCACCCTCTGCTCTTCACTCCCAGATGACCGAGGCCGCAGCCGAAAGTACAATTTACATGCTCCCGGAAAGTAAAAAATTTGTCCCGCCCACCAGTGAACCTGTCTGGGAGAGCAACCTTAGGTTCAGATCTGGTTTGCTCCGGGGGGGACAAAACCTTGGACTTAATGTCTGCCAACTCCATGGACAATCCCTGCAACTGCCGGGCCAGCTGGGCTACTGGATCCATGACAGCTGGGGAGAATCTTTAGTATGGCCGGTGAAAATGTCACGCTGTATAGCAGATATATATATGTGATGACAGTAATCTATATCAAAAGGGCAACATACTATATAACATGCGCATAGATATATGATAACATAGATTTTACCTGACAGAATGTCCAGTGGGTCAAAACGGAATCCGTTATACGCTGTCTCCGGCTAGAGGGTGACCGGGTCTAAGCTGACCCTAAACTGGGGTCCTAACTAATCCCTCAACCTGGAGGTACTGTTAAAGGTACAGAGGTCCAGGCCACCAGCGTAAACCCTGTCTCCTATCAATCCCTGCCAACTGTATTCTAGTCCTAAGAAGGACCCTGAATACCACCAAAGGGAATGACCAGGTAACGGTTAATGAACAGAAAGACATACAAGAAAGATAAAAATAAAGTAAATAAAGTCTTACATACAACACTCACACACAGTAGGAACACCTTAGGTCTCAGAGATAAACTATAAGCTATAAGAGTAAAACAACTAAGGAGCTCTTAGCTTAAGTATTCCCAGAACCGATCCAGTCTGCTAAACTATATGAATGCTTTCACCGGCATCAAACACCCAGACTGGCAGGAATATAAAGGAAACTAATTAGAACATAATCCAAAGCAGCCGGGCGAGGCTGGACCTAGTCTTAGCAAAGAGCTAGGTAAAATTAACTCTCTCATTACCAAACACAAAGAAACAGCAGCTCAGCTGTGAGAAGTCAGAATGTGCAATCGCGACGATCTTCGTGGCGATGCACCCATGACAGTTGCTTACCAACAAGGCTTTAATGTGGGCAAACCCTCTGATTGAGACTGAGGATGATTGTTTGAATCACCTTGATGATTTTATTTCAGCCATGGGGCAGGTGTTTGATGACCCCAATCGAGGTGCAACAGCTGAAGCAGCCATGTTAGCTTTGCGCCAAGGTAAGCACTCGGTAGCTGAATATGCCTTGGATTTCAGGAGATGGGCCTTGATACCACCTGGGACAGTTCCGCCAAAAAATCTATTTTTCGAAAGGGGTTATCTCCACTGATTAAGGATGAACTTGCTCGTGCCGACCCTCCCACTGCGTTAGGTGACTTTATTAACTACTGCATCCGTATTGATACTCGTCTGACTGAACGCAGGCAAGAGAGATGGTTCGAAAGCAATCGTACTAACCTTTTCCTACCTTCCTCTCCAGCTAAGGAACCTGTGAGTAGGATTACACGGGAACCTGAACCTGAACCCATGCAGGTAGACTCTTTACAACGACGGGTTAGTGATGCACGAAAGGAAAATCGTTTTAAGGAGAATCTATGTTTCTATTGTGGTAAGTCAGGGCATTCATTATAAACTGCCCCAGCCGTTCTCGTAAGACTACTGCAGCACTCATTCATTGTGAGTGTTGCGAGAGGGGATCTGTCAGGTCGAGCCTCAGGCTCCAGAGAGATCTGCAGCAACAGATCTTGATTTCTCGGACTTAAACTCCGTTACCTCTGAGGACGTTGACTGTGTAAACGCTGCCATTTTCCAGTTTCCTCAGCGGTGTCCGAGCTGAGTTGTAAGAAAAACAATTCTCATTGCTTTCTTTCCATCAAACTCTGGGTTGACTCAGCTTGGGTGTCTAGCTCTGCTATGATCGACTCAGGGGCAAGTGGAAATTTTATGGATGTCTCTTTGCTCTGAAACAGGGAATACGTTCAGTGAACAAGGCTACTCCAGTACAGATGGAAACTGTGGATGGCTCCCTGCTGACCTCTGGACCAGTGGATCAGGAA
>JARQOD010005260.1:0-49063 GCA_033576555.1 Oophaga sylvatica | reverse complement strand
AAACTATATGAATGCTTTCACCGGCATCCAACACCCAGACTGGCAGGAATATAAAGGAAACTAATTAGAACATAATCCAAAGCAGCCGGGCGAGGCTGGACCTAGTCTTAGCAAAGAGCTAGGTAAAATTAACTCTCTCATTACCAAACACAAAGAAACAGCAGCTCAGCTGTGAGAAGTCAGAATGTGCAATCGCGACGATCTTCGTGGCGATGCACCCATGACACCTGACTACGTTATCTGCCTGCTCCTCTGCTACCGAACTGCCTTTCCTGTGTACCGACCTCCTGCTGCCACCTGACTACATTATTTGCCTGCTTCCCTGCTACAAACACTGCCTTTCCTGTGTACCGACCTCGGCCTGCCTTCTGACTACGCTACCTGCCTCTGCTTTCCCTAGTGTTTGCAGTAACATCGGCTCCAACCCAGACGGGATCCTGACAGAATAATCTCGCGCCAAAATGGAGTCCGCTGTGAACACCCTGAGGCGGCAAGTTACGGAGCTTCAAAGTTTTTGTACTGACTCTCAAGGAAAATATGCCAAGTTACAAACTGATTTCACGGCGATACAACAGGAAGTAATTGAGCTACAAAAACAACTACTGGACGTGCGCAATTCAGGGTCCGAATCAAACGCGCGGCTGCCGCTGCCTGCAAAGTTCAGTGGGGATCGCAAGCAGTACCGAGGATTCCTCAATCAATGCCGCATATACTTCCAGATGCAACCTGCTCCCTTTACCAGTGAGAGGAAGAAAGTTTTTTTCATGATAAATCTCCTGACGGATGAAGCTCTTGCTTGGGCTTCACCTTATGTAGAAAAGGACTATGCCCTCCTTAATGACCTGGAAGCTTTCATCGCAGCTATGAATCAAGTTTTTGATGACCCAAACCGCTGTGCCACAGCAGAAACCAAATTACATAATTTGCGCCAAGGACGTCGCTCTGTTGCGGAATATACATCGGAGTTCCGTCGCTGGGTGGCCGACACCACCTGGAATCCAGTGGCCCAGAGAAGTCAATTTCGACGAGGGTTATCAGAACCAGTGAAAGACGAGCTTGCCAGGGTTGAGACCCCTGACCAGTTGGAGGACTTTATTCAACTATGTATCCGGATTGACCAGAGACTTACTGAAAGGAGAAAGGAGAGACTGCGAGCACTTGGGAATAGCCCTGGCTTCTCATTTTCAGCATCAGACCACCAAGAAAAGACGCAAGTTGTGTCTGAACCGATGCAGATCGACGTCATCCGAAGACCACTCTCTGCACAGGAGAAGGAGAGGCGACGTGCAGAACATCTCTGCCTCTATTGTGGGGACCCTGGACACTATGCCATCAACTGTCCTAACAAAAGGACTATAGCCTTTACCAACAACAGGTCTGCCAGCAATACGGACCTTTCTCAGCAGTCGGATTCCATCTTGCAGACTATCTCATCAGTAACGCCAGAAATAGACAAAATACATACCACATCATCTCATTTTGTAATCCCCATTCAGGTTGTAATGGGCACCCAAAAAATACAATGCTCTGCCCTGTTGGATTCGGGAGCAGGAGGAAATTTTATGGACTTAAAATTTACACGTGATAATGATATTTCCAGTAGGACCAAATCCACACCAATTGAAATGGAAACTGTGGATGGATCACCTTTGTCTTCTGGACCTGTCACGCATGAGACAATCGAACTGGAGATTTGTATCGACCCGGATCATCATGAAGCTGTCAGTTTCCACCTTATTTCATCTCCGAAATTTCCGGTTATTCTAGGGATCCCCTGGTTTTCAGTCCATAACCCTTCTATCAACTGGGCATCAAGGACCATCACCTTTCCATCTGACTACTGTAAGAATAATTGTCATAAGGAACCCCCTGTTCTCCAACAAGTCCAAATCTCTGAGATTTCGCATGAGAAGGAAGAGAAACTACCACCTCAATATCAGCAGTTCTCTGATGTCTGCAGTAAGAAGAAAGCAGATCAATTACCTCCTCACCGTCCTTACGACTGTCCCATTGAATTGCTGCCAGGAGCAACCATTCCATTTGGACGGATTTACAATCTTTCCGAACCTGAATTGAAGGTATTAAGAAAGTTCCTGGATGAAAATTTAGAGAAAGGCTTTATTCGACCTTCCACATCTCCAGCTGGGGCACCCCTGTTCTTTGTTGAAAAGAAAGACTCCACTCTGCGGCCATGTATTGACTACAGAGAGATGAATAATATCACTGTCAAGAATCGCTACCCGCTACCCTTGATTCCTGAACTATTTGAGAGACTCCGTTCTGCGAAAATCTTTACGAAGCTGGATCTTAGAGGGGCTTACAACCTCATACGGATTCGCCCAGGAGATGAGTGGAAGACCGCCTTCAGAACGAGATATGGACATTTTGAATCTCTTGTTATGACCTTTGGCCTTAGCAATGCCCCAGCCACCTTTCAACATTTTATTAATGATGTATTTCGAGATTTCTTGGACCAATTCGTTGTGGCTTATCTCGATGACATTCTTATATTTTCAGACACCTTGGAAGAGCATCGCAGGCACGTCCAGTTAGTCTTGGAACGACTACAGGAGAACCATCTCTACATTAAACTTGAAAAATGTGAGTTTGAACAAACCAGTATCCAATTTCTGGGATATATCATCTCCCAGAAGGTCTGAGCATGGATCCCGGCAAAATCAATGCTGTAGTGGACTGGCCTGTTCCAAGAAATTTAAAAGACGTCCAGCGTTTCATAGGATTTGCAAATTTTTACCGAAAATTTATAAAGAACTTTTCACGGATCATACTACCAATTACTACACTAACAAAAAAGACCAAAGCATTTTTCTGGTCTCCAGAGGCACAGGAGGCTTTTGACAAGTTGAAAACTCTTTTTACGTCTGCTCCATTGTTAGTACACCCAAATCCTGAATTGCCATTTACTGTCGAAGTGGACGCCTCGGACTCTGCAGTGGGAGCTATTCTGTCTCAGCGAGTTGGGGACAAGATGCAACTTCACCCATGTGCGTTTCTTTCCCACACCATGTCATCTGCAGAAAAGAACTACGACATTGGTAATAAAGAACTGTTAGCCATTAAAGTTGCCTTCTCCGAGTGGAGACATCTTCTGGAAGGTGCCAATCACCCTGTGACTGTCCTCACGGACCACAAGAATCTTGAATTCCTCCGTACAGCAAAAAGATTGTCTGCAAGACAAGCACGATGGGCCTTATTTTTCTCAAGATTCAATTTTATAATCTCTTACCGGCCTGGTTCAAGAAATGGCAAGGCTGACGCCCTGTCCAGGATGTGTTCGGAACCTCAGGAGAGGTCTAGTAATGATGATACAATTCTAGGCCCTAAAAATTTTTTGGGAATATTGCACTCTAGAGGACTAGGTAATAGAATTAAAGATGGATATCAAGAGGACTCTTTCCTTAACCATCCTTCGGAAGACGTCGATCTTTCATTCAAAGAGGGGTTTTGGATGCAGAAACACCAAATATATGTACCTGAATCTTCTCGCCTTGAAGTCCTCAAAAGTGTCCATGATTCTAAACTGGCAGGACATCCTGGAGTTGCAAAAACACAAGACTTACTACTTCGTTTCTTTTGGTGGCCTAATTGTAGGAAGGACGTGAGGAAATATGTTTCAACCTGTTTAACATGCGCACGAAACAAGACCCCACGATCGTCTCCTCTAGGACTCTTGCAACCACTCCCAGTTCCATCCAGGCCTTGGGGATCTATTTCCATGGATTTTATTGTGGAACTACCCCCTTCCAAACAGATGACCGTCATCCTTGTCATAGTGGACCGACTCACAAAAATGGCCCACTTTATTCCAACTGAAGGAATTCCTACTGCTGAAAAAAACTGCAGAACTGATGATCAAAGAGGTATTCAGGTTACATGGAATTCCTGACAGCGTGGTGTCTGACAGAGGCGTTCAGTTTACGTCAAAATTTTGGAAGAGTTTCTGTACAGCCTTGGGAGTCACGGTGAATCTTTCTACCGCTTTCCATCCTCAGTCCAATGGCCAGACGGAGAGAACGAACCAGACTTTGGAGCAATACCTCCGTTGCTTCATTTCCTATCTTCAGGATGACTGGGTGGACTATTTACCAACAGCAGAGTTTGCCTACAACAACTCCATACATAGCGCTACATCTCAAACCCCATTTTTTGCTAATTATGGAGTACATCCAGTATTTATCCCTAATCTGCCAGTGAACACTCCCATTCCTGCTGTTAATGACAGGCTTACAAAATTACAGGAATCCCAGAAGGAATTATCAGAGATATTGCTCAAGACCCAGGAAGAATATAAGGAAGCAGCAGATAAACATCAGAGAGTGCCCCCTGCTCTTCAGGTTGGAGACAAAGTTTGGCTGTCCACTAAAAACCTTAAGACACATGTGCCATCCTCCAAATTGGGTCAGAAATTCATTGGACCTTTTCAAATTTCTGCAAAAATTAACCAGGTTGCTTTTCGTTTAAAACTTCCCAACAATCTAAAGATTCATCCAGTGTTTCACATACCCTTGCTCAAACCCTTCTGTGAAAACCCGTTTCCAGGAAGAATTCAGCCACCTCCTCCACCAGAAAGGATCCGTGGTGAAGAAGAATACATTGTGGATAAGATTCTGGACTCCCGAAAATTCAGAGGTAAACTGCAGTATCTGGTGCAGTGGAAGGGTTACGGACCAGAGGAAAATTCATGGGAACCAAGGGACAACGTCCATGCTCCTAGACTGACAAGAGCCTTTCATCAAAGGTACCCGGATAAGCCAGCTCCTGAGATGTCCAGAGGCCATCCTGGAAGGAGTGGAGTACTGTCAGGAGTCGAACCCAGTACCTCTTGTCCACTGGCCAGCAGCTCTACCATCTGAGCTATTCTGCTGGCTGCAAAGTTCCTTGCTGAACCCAGATACCATTGACTGTTCTTCCTGATTGGCTACACCTAGTGCTCTCTTGATTGGGCCTCTGATTGCCAATTACACACCCTATATAAACCTGGCCCTGTGGGTGTGTCATTGCGAGATTATTGTGCTTCCAGCCTTTAGTCAAGCTCTTTCTCCTGCTGTTCCTGCTGCTACAAACACTGCTCTCCTGTGTACCGACCTCCTGCTGCCACCTGACTACGTTATCTGCCTGCTCCTCTGCTACCGAACTGCCTTTCCTGTGTACCGACCTCCTGCTGCCACCTGACTACGTTATTTGCCTGCTTCCCTGCTACAAACACTGCCTTTCCTGTGTACCGACCTCGGCCTGCCTTCTGACTACGCTACCTGCCTCTGCTTTCCCTAGTGTTTGCAGTAACATCGGCTCCAACCCAGACGGGATCCTGACACTGAGTGTGCAGCCATTGGTTAATTAGCTATTTCAAAAAATGCACGCTGCCCCTTTAAGAGAGACGGTGGGCGCGGCCTCGCGTCCTAAGCAGTCTATCTGGAGGCCTGCCAGCAGCATGCCAGGAAGTGGAGGAGGACACAGGACGCCGAGGAGCAGATGGGACAGGAGACCCCAGCCCACGCGCCGACTGCTGCAGAGGGACAGCCAGAGGAACAGGTGAGTGAGCAGAACGGAGTGCAGAGCCAGCGCTGGGACCGAGTGTAACAGTAGTTCTGTTGCTCTAATGCCTTTATTGTGCTGTATAGATGTATACAAGCTATTTACATCCAGGGTCACCAACAAACTATCCATCGGAATTGAGTTAATTTGTTTGATCAATGACAAAAAATGTCCGGTATCCAGTAAAAAAGACCTCGTATTTTTGATCAGGGGCGTAAGGATCTTCTCCAAAAAGATGGAAAGTGGAGCTAGAATTGAATCAGTTGATGCCACGATTGGCCTACCTGGGGGGTTGTGTAAGTTCTTGTGAATTTTAGGTAAAACATAGAATACTGGGGTCACCAGATATTGATTGTGTAGAAAAGTTGCAGTTTTTTTGTCTATGCTATTGTTATCTAGGTAGTGGTTGATGAGGTCCTGGATCTTCTTATTGATGGTATGAGTAGGATCATTGGAAATAACTCTATAGGTATCAGTGTCTGATAGTTGCCTAAGGACTTCATTTTGGTAGTGTATCCGGTCCATGACAACTAGAGCTCCACCCTTATCTGCTGGTTTCATGATAATTGTTTTGTTATGACATAGTGAGGCCAGAGCTTGTTTTTCCTCTAATAGAAGGTTATTATGTGTTGGAAAAAAACCAAGTTTCTGTTGGTGCATAAGAGATTTAATATCTCGTTCCACAAGTGTAATGAAGGTTTCGACAGGGTGATATGAATGTGGAGGGGAAAAAGAACTTGGGTTGCGAAGACCCAGAGAAAGGATGGAGAGTTCCGAGGGCGGAGTGAGATCAATACCGCAGGGTACATTCGACACAGTAGGCGACGCAAAGTGAGCTTTTAAACGCAAATTACGATAAAATCGTTGTAAGTCTCTTTCAAGTTGTAATGGGTCCCAAGCAGGGGTGGGACAAAACGAAAGTCCTTTTTGTAGGGTTGATAGTTCAGCTGGGGAAAGTACGTAACTTGAAATGTTAATTACCAGGTTGGTAGGCTTACCTGGGACCGGGTGGTCATTTTTGTGCCGGGTTCTTCTGATGGGCCTGCGTCCTGATGGCCTCCCCGGTGACCTCTGGCTAAAAAACGAATACGTTGGAATCCAACTGATGAGTCGCTTCCTGAGCTGAATGAACCCTCGCGTCTGTGTTGTGAATGGGTTTGAGATGAGTTCTGAGCAGAGGCTTCCTCTGGTGGTTACAAGCGGTGCTGGTCTGTCCAGTGAAGATTGTGAGGACTGGGAATCAGGTGTTACTGACTGGTCTTATATAAGAGAGTTACCTTCCCATCAGGGTTGCCGGTGATCAATTGTTCTGGTCTGAATCCTTCATTCCTGTTTCCCTTGTAGCCTGCTGTGTCGTGTCTGCATCTCCTGCTAACAGATAAGACAATTTCTTCTTTTGTGTTTGTGCTATATTTTTGCATTTTGTCCTGCACTTCTGTGGGGGCCTTCAGGGTCCCCTCCGGGGGCTTCTGCCCTCTCAGTTTTGTTCAGCCACTGATTTTTGTACTTTTGCCTTTTCTAGTTTTTTCAGTGGCTGCTGTTTTGATTTTGTTACACCAGAGAACTAATTTAGGTGGTAGAGGTCGTGTGATCTCAGGTGTTTTTGAAATTAGTGGTGTTGGTGCTTTTCAGGGTTTTCTGGGATTGCAGTAAGTGCCCTTCCTATCCTTTTCTATTTAGTTAGTTTGGGCCCCAACGTTTGCTCATACTATTTTCTCTCTGTGTCAGTATTTCATCTTGTCTAACCGCCATTACATGTTTGGGGGCTTTCTATTGTCTTTGGGGTTCTGCTCCGGGCAGATAGCTTTCCTATATCTATCTTTAGGTGTAGTTAGTTTCTCAGGCTGTGACGAGGCGTCTAGGACCAACGTAGGAACGCTCCACGGCTGCCTCTAGTTGTGGTGGTTAGTCAGGGTACTGCAATCTCATAGCTTCCAACTGCTCTGGTGTATTGCCTTTTTTTTTACCTGCACTCCTCAGCTACCAAATCATAACAGTATCACCGGCCATAACTGAAAATTGTGTGGTACTCACAGAAGGGAAAAATATTGTGAAAGAAAGAAAAAAAAAAAAAAAGGGTTGTCAGAGTTGTCAGAGATATTTTTCTGTTTGTTGCATTTTTTTTTTTTTTTTCCCTCTGTATCTCTGGGTGCTGGGGAGGATCTTTTCTCTCAATGGAGTTTGCACAGTTGTCTGGCCGTGTGGATCAGCTTGCCACTGAGGTTCAGAGTATTGCTACCTATCTTGCTAGGTTGCCTGTTGTGGAACCTAGGATTCCCATGCCAGATTTGTTTTTAGGGGATCGAGCTAAGTTTCAGAACTTCAAAAATAATTGTAAATTGTTTTTTGCCTTAAAATCTAAGTCCTCAGGGAACGCAGCGCAGCAGGTTCAAATTATCATCTCTCTCCTGCGCGACGATCCTCAGGATTGGGCTTTTTCCCTGACACCTGGGGATCCTGTTTTGAGTGATGTTGATGCATTTTTTCAGGCTTTGGGGTTATTGTGCGATGAGCCTAATGTCACTGATCAAGCTGAAAAAGCCTTGTTGGCATTAAATCAGGGGCTTGATGACGCTGAGTTGTACTGTCAGAGATTCCGTAGGTGGGCAGTCCTGACCAAATGGAATGACGACGCTTTGGCAGCCCTTTTCCGGAAGGGTCTGTCAGATAATGTAAAGGATGTTATGGTGGGATTCCCTGTCCCTCTGGTCTCAATGATTCTATGTCATTAGCGATTCAAATTGACAGACGTTTGCGTGAGCGGAGAAGTATGCGTGGAATGGTGTTGCCTTGTGAGCCAGCTTCTGAACCCATGCAGTGTGATAGAGTGGTGTCTGGGGCACAGCGTCATGAGTTTCGAAAGCGCAATGGGTTATGTTTCTACTGTGGTGATGCCTCTCATGCTATTTCAGTCTGCCCTAAGCGGGGAAGACGTTTTGCACGCTCAGTTGTCTTGGGTAGTGTTCAGACTAAGTTTTTATTAACTGTCACTCTGATATGCTCTCTGTCCTCATTTTCTGCTCAGGCTTTCGTTGATTCTGGAGCAGCTATTAACCTGATGGATTATGATTTTGCTAAACGTTGTGGGTTTCCCTTGATACCCCTACAGAAGTCTATTCCCCTACTGGGGATCGATTCTACCCCTTTGGCTGAGAATAAACCCCAGTTTTCTACTCAGGTGACAATGAGGGTTGAACCTGATCACCAGGAGTGCTGCAAATTTTTGGTTCTGTATAATCTGCATGACATTATCGTGCTGGGTTTCCCTTGGTTACAGTCTCATAATCCTGTTTTGGATTGGAAATCTGTGTCTGTAACCAGTTGGGGCTGCCAATGTGTTAATACCAACACTCCTGTTTTTTCTGCCTCCCCCCAGGCTCAGGATGTTCCTGACTTTTTGATTGATTTTTCTGATGTGTTTAGCGAAAGTAAATCTGCATCCTTGCCTGCCCATAGGAGCTATGACTGCGCTATTGAATTAGTGCCAGGTAGTAAATTCCCTAAAGGTCGCCTTTTTAACTTGTCTGTACCCTGAACATGACGCTATGCGGTCTTATATCAAGGAATCATTGGAGAAGGGTCATATCAGACCATCCTCTTCACCCTTAGGTGCCGGTTTTTTCTTTGTGGCCAAAAAAGATGGTTCATTAAGGCCGTGTATTGATTATCGTCTCTTGAACAATATTACTGTGAAATATCAATACCCGTTACCCTTGATTTCTGACCTGTTTTCCAGGGTGAAAAACGCTACTTGGTTTACCAAGCTTGACCTCAGGGGGGCGTATAACCTTATTCGCATTAAGCACGGGGATGAATGGAAGACGGCATTCAATACCCCTGAAGGGCATTTTGAGTACCTAGTGATGCCCTTTGGGCTCACTAATGCTCCTTCCGTCTTCCAGTCCTTCATGAATGACATTTTCAGGGATTTTGTGGACAAATTTCTGATTGTTTATTTGGATGATATCTTGATTTTTTCTAATGACTGGGACTCTCATGTGAAACATGTTCGAACTGTATTCCAGATTTTGAGAGAGAATGCTCTGTATGTGAAGGGATCAAAGTGTCTTTTTGGCGTACAGAGGATCTCATTTCTGGGATTCATTTTGTCCCCATCTGTTATTGAAATGGACCCGGTCAAGGTTCAGGCCATCTGTGATTGGGTCCAACCTACTTCATTAAAGGCTCTTCAGAGATTTTTGGGTTTTGCCAATTTTTATCGTAAATTTATTGGTAATTTCTCGGTTATTGTTAAACCATTAACTGATTTGACCAGAAAGGGTTCTGATGTGGTGAATTGGCCTCCTGAGGCAGTCTCTGCATTTCAGGAACTTAAGCAGAGATTCACTTCTGCTCCTGTTCTACGGCAGCCTGATGTTTCTCTGCCATTTCAGGTGGAGGTTGATGCCTCTGAAATTGGGGCAGGTGCCGTTTTGTCCCAAAAAGATCCAGAGACCTCTAAAAGTAACCCTTGTGCCTTTTTCTCTCGAAAATTTTCTCCTACTGAACGTAATTATGACGTGGGTAATCGGGAGTTATTGGCCATGAAGTGGGCTTTTGAAGAGTGGAGACATTGGCTGGAGGGAGCCAAACATCAGGTGATGGTCCTTACGGACCATAAGAATCTGGTCTATCTGGAATCTGCCAAGCGACTCAATCCTAGACAGGCCAGGTGGGCCTTGTTTTTCACACGTTTTAATTTTGTGGTTTCCTTTCTTCCTGGCACTAAGAATGTTAAGGCGGATGCCCTCTCGAGGAGCTTCCTTGCGGACTCTCCTGAGTTATCTGATCCTTCTGTTATTTTGAAAGAGGGTGTAGTTCTTTCCGCCATCTCGCCCAATTTGAGACTTGCTCTGGAGGGGTGTCAGGAGGATAGGCCCGAGCGCTGCCCGGTTGGAAAATTGTTTGTCCCGGATCAGTGGAAAAAGAGTGTGATGTCTGAGATTCATTGTTCCGCATTGGCTGGGCATCCCGGAATTTTTGGTACCAGAGACTTGGTTAGTCGGTCCTTTTGGTGGCCTACCTTGTCTCGTGATGTCAGGGAATTTGTGCAGTCCTGCGGGACTTGCTCTCGCTCCAAGCCTTGCTCTCGCTCTAGTGGTTTGTTGATGCCATTGCCTGTGCCCAAGAGACCATGGACCCATATCTCTATGGATTTCATTTCCGACCTTCCTGTTTCTCAGAGAATGACCACCATCTGGGTAATTTGTGATAGGTTTTCCAAAATGATACATCTTGTGCCATTACCTAAGTTGCCTTCCTCCTCTGAATTGGTGCCGTTGTTCCTTCAGCACGTGGTTCGTTTACACGGCATTCCTGAGAACATTGTGTCTGACAGAGGAGTCCAGTTTGTTTCCAGATTTTGGAGGACTTTTTGTTCTAAACTGGGTGTTCAATTGTCTTTCTCCTCGGCATTTCATCCTCAGACCAATGGTCAAACTGAGAGAACAAACCAGACATTGGAGACTTATCTAAGATGCTTTGTGTCTGCTGATCAGGATGACTGGGTCTCTTTTTTGCCTTTGGCTGAGTTTGCTCTTAATAATAGGGCTAGCTCTGCCACTTTGATGTCTCCGTTTTTCTGTAATTCTGGGTTTCACCCTCGATTTTCTTCAGGACAGACGGAGGCTTCTGTCTGTCCAGGTGTTGATTCTGTTGTGGAGCGTATGCAACAGATTTGGGACCAGGTAGTGGAGAGGTTGTCCCTCTCTCAGGAGAAGGCCCAGCGGTTTGCTAACCGGCATAGGACTGATGGTCCTCGGTTTAAAGTGGGGGACTTGGTCTGGTTGTCCTCAAAGAATATTCCTATGAGAGTGGCATCTCCTAAATTTAAGCCTAGTTTCATTGGACCTTATAAGATCATGGAGATTATTAATCCTGTTTCTTTTCGTTTGCTTCTTCCAGGGACATTTAAGATCCATAACGTGTTCCACAAGTCCTTGTTGAAGAGGTTTGTTGAGCCAGTGGTTCCTGCTGCTGTGCCTCCTGACCCTGTTTTGGTTGAGGGCAATCTGGAGTATGTGGTTGAGAAAATATTAGATTCTCGTTTTTCTAGACGGAAACTCCAGTATTTGGTTAAATGGAGAGGTTATGGTCAGGAAGACAATTCTTGGGTGTTTGCTTCGGACATCCATGCTAGGAGACTTATCCGTGCGTATCATAGAACTCATCCTGACCGACCTGGTTGCTCAAATGAGGGTTCGGTGACCCCTCCTCAAGGGGGGGGTACTGTTGTGAATGGGTTTGAGATGAGTTCTGAGCAGAGGCTCCGTCTGGTGGTTACAAGCGGTGCTAGTGAAGATTGTGAGGACTGGGAATCAGGTGTTACTGACTGGTCTTATATAAGAGAGTTACCTTCCCATCAGGGTTGCCGGTGATCAATTGTTCTGGTCTGAATCCTTCATTCCTGTTTCCCTTGTAGCCTGCTGTGTCGTGTCTGCATCTCCTGCTAACAGATAAGACAATTTCTTCTTTTGTGTTTGTACTATATTTTTGCATTTTGTCCTGCACTTCTGTGGGGGCCTTCAGGGTCCCCTCCGGGGGGCTTCTGCCCTCTCAGTTTTGTTCAGCCACTGATTTTTGTACTTTTGCTTTTTCTAGTTTTTTCAGTGGCTGCTGTTTTGATTTTGTTACACCAGAGAACTAATTTAGGTGGTAGAGGTCGTGTGATCTCAGGTGTTTTTGAAATTAGTGGTGTTGGTGCTTTTCAGGGTTTTCTGGGATTGCAGTAAGTGCCCTTCCTATCTTTTTCTATTTAGTTAGTTTGGGCCCCAACGTTTGCTCATACTATTTTCTTTCTATGTCAGTATTTCATCTTGTCTAACCGCCATTACATGTTTGGGGGCTTTCTATTGTCTTTGGGGTTCTGCTCCGGGGCAGATAGCTTTCCTATATCTATCTTTAGGTGTAGTTAGTTTCTCAGGCTGTGACGAGGCGTCTAGGACCAACGTAGGAACGCTCCACGGCTGCCTCTAGTTGTGGTGGTTAGTCAGGGTACTGCAATCTCATAGCTTCCAACTGCTCTGGTGTATTGCCTTTTTTTTTACCTGCACTCCTCAGCTACCAAATCATAACAGTCTGTAGTAAGGGCGCCGTTGCCAAGTCCCTGTACCAGCAGATCCGTTCCATCGGTAAACCTGATTTTTGGAGTAGTCGTCGTTGTCACGTTGGAATTTAGATCTTTTCCTCTCCTGGAGAAATTTCTGATGGTCTCCTATGATCTTGTCAGTCTTACTTTTCAGAGATGACCACTCCGAAGATGAAAGTGTGCCAGAGAGTTGAGTCTCTATGGCCTGGATGCTTTTTTTGGTATCAGTGATCTCTTTTTGGAGGTATTCAATCGTAAGAATGATAATGTCTAAGGAACATTTGTTTAGGATTTTTTTATATTTTTCACAGAATTCCTGATTGTCTGCAAAGAGTGTTGGGCGTAAATTACACCGTAGACCTCGGGGAATTTTTCCTTGGCGGTGATATTCCGCCAAGGTAGTGCAATGAAGATCAAAGGAAATGAGTTTGCGTCTGGTTTTTTCGTAATCCTGGGTTTTAATATCCACCATTGGTGTCCTAAGGAACTCGGTGGAACCGGTAATTTAGGACAAAATAGATGTGCTGGTTTCAATGTCATAAGCAAAAGTATCGCTTGACATGTGGGCGGCGGTGCAAACACCAAGATATTAGTCAAATATAAGGATAAATGGTGTGCACTCAGGTCAAAGATCGAGGTGCAGGTATAGTGGACAGAACGTCCTCAATATACAAATCGTAAAGATATACCGCACACTCTGTGGAATTCTATGCAAAATAGTGAATATTTATTCGTGATAACAAAGGGAGCAAGTAATACAGTCAGATTGATGCGATGATGACGTTTCGACTCTCCCGAGTCTTAATCATATCCTCGCTAAAAAATAAAGACAACGTATAAAAATCACAAATAAAACAAAAGAACATTCAATTACATCAACAAAATATTCCCAGTGGAAGAAATCAAGAAGAAATTGAAACAAACGAAAAACATGGCATCGAACACAATGAGCACTAATTGAAAATAACAATTAAAAAATTAAAAAATGGGTGCCAATTTTGAAGGGCAAAAGGGTGATGGCCCAAAAACAATCTTTTAGCTATAATAGACAGTATAAAAAGAGGAATGTACATATAGAGGAATAAAGATTACCTTCAAAATGTCAGATAGTTTCAATTAATTTCATGTGGGGTATAGAAGTGAAAATTTCTAAGGAAAAAATATGTAATTAGAAATAGCATAGAGAAACAGGTGTTATGTAGCCCCAGGTAGATGGTAGAAAATACCTTGTATATACAGTATATGTCCCAAGAAGGAATCACAAATTAGTTTCCAGAGGTAAAATACCTATAAGCAAATGTCAGTAAGACACATTAGTTTCATATATTATACTAACAGTGATATATGAGGAAAAAATGTTCAATTTAGAGTAGATGTAGATAAGACTACCTAAAGACACGTCTGTTTTCACAGAAAGTGTAAGGTTACCATCCAAGGGTAGCACAATATATATGTGTGAACAGCGCTTATGTATAATCAAGGTATTATATTGTGGGGAGACATTGTATGGTTAAAGTCATTGTATAAGCACTATTGGATGCACCAAAATAGATAAGGAAGGATCCTACGTTATAGGGAACCATAACGGTGCTGTAGTCACTATGGTGATGTCAGCAGATATGATTAATAGAAGATCGGAGGTAGGAGCATTGTTACCTGCTTGTAAAGACGTCTAGGCGGCGCTCCCGCGCCCTGCTGTTGGTGGCGTGTGTTATGTGAGACAACGCTCGGTATATATGCGTTCCCTATGACCGCCGGACCGGAAGTGCGTCATCTGGCCAGGCGGTCACTTCCTGTTCAGCGCTGTGTTGTTACTGCGCTTGCGCAGAGCAGTACCAGTGCCTGGGCTGCATGAATCATGTGTGGGGCACATGACCAGAGATGGTCCCTTCATGGTAGTGCTGTAGAATTATTGTGATTGCGCAGAGCAATATAGATGAGTGTATTACGTAAAATAATGTGACATATATGGGGCACATTTCGAGAGCTATTATAAAGTATATGATATATACTGGGTGGACCTTATTAATAAGTAAATAAATAGAGGACTAGTGGTGACCGCAATCTGAGAGATTAGATAACAAATCACATTGTATGATGGGGTCTTAAAGGTGTTATTCTAGTAACTCACCAGGGTATAACATTCTAACGGGTCTGTGGAAAAATATAGAGAATTAGTATTATGGCATTGAATATGAACACTTAATTGAGCCAGTCAATTTCTCTATTAAGGCCACGTGGTGTCAGTGTGTCTAAAGTATATATCCAGTGTGTTTCCCTGGATTTGAGCATACGATTATGATTACTGCCCCGTCTGGGGCGAGGGACATGCTCCAGGACTTGGAATTTCAGTTGGGCTACCGAATGTTTGAATTTAAGAAAGTGGTCAGGGAGGGGAAGCCACGTTTTGCCACATCTAATTGTTGATTTGTGGCTTGCTATGCGGTCTCTCACATGTTGGGTGGTTTCCCCCACGTACAACAGGCCACATGGACACTTGATAACGTAAATAACAAAGTTGGATTCACACGTGAAATAGCCTTTTATTGGATATGACTTGCCTGTCCGTGGGTGAAGGACGCTGTCAGATTTGATTACATTAGAACATGAAGCACAACTCAAACAAGGAAATGTCCCTTTACGTTGGGTGCTAAGTAGTCTTTGTGAATAGGAAGGACGAGAGCTGCCGATATCTGCCCTAATCAGGCGATCTTTGAAATTTGGGGGTCTTTTGGTACTCATGAGTACACGGTTCTGGAAGACCGGAACATCAGGATAGGCTCGAGTTAGTAAGGGCCAATGTTTCCTTATAGCAGCATGAATTTTTGGCATGAAGGGATGATGTTGGTGAACAAAAGGGACTCTATCAGATGATTGTCGAGCCGGGGAAGGAGACTGTGGTGATAAAGCTTTTATCAATTCATTGTCCAGGAGTTGATTGGGATAATCTCGTTCCCTAAATTTGTTATCGAGTCTGACTTTGCGAATCATGGGATCGGAGACAATACGAGATACCCGTTTGAATTGTGAGCGGGGTAGGGGGCGTGGCTAGCCTATGGAGGGATAGGAAGCAGACCTTCTGAGCTCCTGCAATCCCTGCTATAAATCTGCATTCTTGAGCGTTCCTATGCATCATCTGCCGGCCATGGGCATAAAGAAAGGCTCTCTGAGATCAGCTGTGGCTGCTGCTGCCGCTGCCGGCATTTTACACAAATACCTCTGGGACCCCGGGGATTCAGGCCTACGGGCCTCACAGAAGCCTGGGGAGAAGCCAGACTGCCCTGAAGCAGAGAGCCTGAAGCTTCCTACAGCAGGGGAGAAGGTGGGGGCTGAGAGCAGACTTTCCAGCTCAGTGATCCCAGCGGGGGAGGCCCTGCAGAGGTCTCCTGTGATGGAGCATCCCCACAGCGACAGCGACAAGCTCACAGGTACAGGGGGTGCTATGAAGCAGGGGAGGCATAGTGAGGACATCAGAGGTCCCGGGGGGCCTATGCATTATGCTGATAAAGCTGACTTGCCTGCTCATGAGGATGGCTCCCCTCCAGCTGCAGCATCCCCTCACATCAGGGGACATATTAATGAAGGAGGCGCAGGGGTGACTGGCTCTCCCTCCCCAGGTGACTCCAGGCAGGATAGGAGTGTGGAGGCCCTGTCTGGACAGACCCCCCTGGAGTTTTTACTGCAGACCCCCCCCTCTCTTAAGCCACTGAAGCAGAGGGTCGGAGGGAATGCTCCTCAGTCCTGCTCATCTGCTGGCTCTGCTTCCCCTGACTCTGAGGGAGATGAGGGATCAAGCTGGGACTGGCAGGCACATCTAAAAGCCCTACCTACCAATGCGGATCTGGACCGGCGCTTCCAGAAGCTGGAGCAATTATACACCCGCAATATGGCGGAGTTACAGAAGGACTTACATCATGTGGGCCAGAGGGTCTCAGGGGTGGAGGATGCGCATTCTTCATTGAGCTCCACTGTTGATACTCATGGCGGGGTGCTGCAGGCTCACGCTTTACAGATCTCTAACTTATGGTCCCATCTGGACGACGTGGAGAATCGTCATCGTCGTAACAATATCCGCATTAGGGGCCTGACAGAGGACATTGGCGCTGCTCAGCTGGACGGTTGGGCGCAATCGTTTTTGCTCTCTTCTTAACCAGGACCCTGCGACCGCCATTGAAATTGATCGCATCCATCGATCCCTGGGACCTAAATCCACTGACCCGTCTCGTCCCCGCGATGTCATCTGCAGGATCCATTTCTTCAAAATCAAGGACCGGATCCTCAATAAAGCCAGAGAGCAAGCCCAGTTACAGTTCCGTGATCGACCCATTCAGCTGCTTCCAGACCTGGCGAGACGTACGCTTCTTCAGCGCAAGGCGCTTCGGCCGTTGTTGGAGGTTCTCCGTTCCAAAGAGATCGTTTATCGCTGGGGCTATCCCTTTCAGCTCTTGGCCCGTAAGGATGGACGGTCGGCCACCTTTCGCTCTTTGGGCGATTTACCGAATTTCCTGAGCACCTTTAAACTGCCGATGATCTCTCTTCCGGACTGGCCTAAGGTGGAGTCTCCCCCGATTACAGCTCCGGGTGGCGACTGGTCGGTGGTTCGTCCGCGGAAGCACCGTGAGAGAAGAAACCGCAGGGATCCGGTTATATGATAAGCATTACTGCTTATTTTCTTGAGTACTTTGTTTCCTCATGTTCAGCTTTAGAAGCCTTTGGTTGGTGGATGTACATTAAGGGGGGCGGGCTTCTGGGCTCACACGGTCTTCTCCCTTGTTGATCTTTCGCTTTATTGCGGATTAATGTAAAACGCCTGAGGGCATGCTCAGGTGAGGGGGGCCGTGGGGGCTTGGGGCCGGTTCTCCGGTAAATTTACAATGTTACTGTTTGCGGGATTGCTTGGGAATGCGGGTTATGGGGGACTGCGCTACGCAGTGCCTCACAGTTATAAAGTTATATTTTTACATTGCGGGGAGGGGGTTTGGGACAGGTTCTGTCTATTCTGGGTGGGTTATCATGCTTGCTCTTAGGGCGACCCGACGGGGTTGGAGGCCTTGGTGGGACACCGCTTTCCTGGTGGCGCTCCGGGGTACTGAATTCCGTGGGGTCATTGTTTCCCGATTGGGATTCAGCATTAGTTTGAGGAATTTTGGTTCCTGTGTACATTTGGGGGGGTATGGGTTTTGTTCATGTTCTGTTTTTCTGCTATGTTCTTTTCTTCTTCTTCTTTCTGCTCTTTTTCTACTCTTTGTGTCCGGCCTTCCTCTCGTTGGTCCTCCCGCCCAGCTCCTAATTTGTTTCTCCTCTGCGTGGTCCCATGGCTGATTTCACTTTTTGTTCTTATAATGTTCGTGGCCTTAATAGTCCTGGGAAACGGGGACAGATCTTGTACCATTTGCATAAAAAGAGGGTAATGGTGGCCATGCTGCAGGAGACACATTTTAAGGCAGATCAGCTTCCCAGATGCTCAACCCGCTTCTATTCTTCATGGCACCACGCTCCGAATCCGGAGGCTAAAGTAGGTGGAGTGTCCATAGCCCTTCACAAAAGCTTCCAGCATTCGGTGGTGGAGGTAGAGGCGGGTTCAGATGGTCGCTACCTTTTTCTGAAATTGTTGATTGGAATGCATCGATATACCTTCGCTAATCTGTATTTTCCTAACTCAGCTCAGGTGTCTTTTGGACTGGAGGTGATAGACAAGCTGATCAGGTTTGCTGAGGGTTCTGCTGTTATCTTGGGGGTGACTTTAACCTATTCTTCAATGCGGAGATGGATTCGTCAACAGGTAGGTCCTCTGTCTCTCTTGCAGCCTTGAGGCGTTTGAAGAAGGGTCTCATTGCCTTACGGGTGGTGGACTTATGGCGTACACTTCACCCTACTACAATGGATTATAGTTACCACTCATTGGCACATAATTCATATAGTAGACTGGACCACGTTTTTGTATCACACTCACTATTGGATGACAATCCCACGTGTTCCATGGGGGCGTTCTTGTGGTCTGATCATGCACCTGTTTATGGCTCATGTAGGCAGTCCTCGGCGTGTAAACGGGAGTTTTCCTGGCGCCTAAATGACAATTTATTGCAGGATGCTCTGTGTGTAGCGGATGTGCGCAGGGCTGTTGAGGACTTTGTCAAGGTGCATGAGTCGGATGACACGGGCGCCCCTATACAATGGGAGTCCCTTAAGTGCGTATTGCGGGGCATATTTATCTCCCATGGTTCGCGTCTGAAAAGGGATAGGGTTGGTAAGTTGCGAGCTCTGCTGGCAGATCTGGGTGCTCTGGAGATGGCCAAAAAAGGGGACCCTCGGACGCACGACTGCGGAACTCTCAAATGTTCGTCATAAGATCTTGAAAATTCTGGACCAAAAATCGCTGTGTTACCGCGATAAATGGCGCAAGAATTATTATGAGTATGGCAACAAGGCTGGCACTTTGCTCGCCAGAACCTTGCATCCGAGGGCTCCCAACTCTTATTTATTTTCCATTAATGATCAGCGTGGCCGAACAGTTCATTCCAATGGAGAAATCTTGGAGGCCTTCCGGTCATACTATGAGACCTTGTACAATATTGACCCCTCTCCGACTGGGGACCCGTTTCTGCCATCACGGCGTATTTTGGACTACTTAGAGACCTTTGCCCCGCGACGCTTAGACTCCGGGACGATTAGTGCTTTGGAGGGTGACATGACGTTGGAGGAGGTGGCCCTAGTCATCAAGGACTTAAAGGTGGGCAAAAGCCCGGGACCTGACGGGTTCACGCCCAGATTCTATTGCACATTTGGGGACATTTTGGGGCCGGTAATGCTTCGGGCTTTTAATGCTGTGGCCAGGGGAGATCAGTTTCCTTCACAGACCCTCCAAGCTGTCATAACGGTGTTGCCGAAGCCTGGGAAGGATCTTTCAAGTTGTGGTAACTTTCGCCCTATCTCGCTCATTAATGTAGACATGAAGGTCTACGCTAAGGTCATGGCGTGGCGGCTTCGCCCACATTGCCTGGCCTCATACACAGGGATCAGGTGGGCTTTGTTCAGGGAAGGGAGGCGGGAGATAATACCCTAAAGACATTGGCTCTTATGGATCATGCACGAGCTTCGGGGTCACCTCTCTGCCTCCTTTCCATTGACGCTGAGAAGGCGTTTGACAGGGTGCATTGGGGCTTTTTGGCAGCAACTCTCTCACGGATTGGTCTGGGTCCCCGTATGCACTCTTGGATTTTAGCTCTGTATAGATCGCCTACGGCTAGAGTGAGAGTCAATGGGTCACTTTCCATGCCTTTTCGTATCGGGAATGGAACGCGCCAGGGATGCCCCCTGTCACCGACCTTATATGTGCTGGTCATGGAGGCGTTGGCTAATGCCTTACGCAAGGATGCCACTCTCCAAGGGATCTATAGGGGTGATTTTCATCAGAAAGTGTCCTTGTTTGCTGATGATCTCCTCATATATATGTCCTCGCCACATATAGGGATTCCCACGGTGATGAAACATTTCCAAACCTTTGGCGAGCTTAGCAATTTTAAAGTTAATCATAAGAAATCGGAGCTGCTCAATGTGTCCCTGTCGGGAGAGGAGGCAGAGAGGATAAGGCTCAGTGGGGTTTTTGCGTGGCAGCCTTTAGCCATCACATATCTGGGGGTGAAAATAGCATCGGACACTTCCAAATTATTTGACCTTAATTATGGCGCTCTGTTGCGTCAGATTGAGGAGAATCTCAAGAAGTGGAACATACTGCAATTGTCTTGGTTCGGCAGAGTCAATGCTTTGAAGATGAATATCCTTCCCAGGCTTCTCTACCTGTTTCAGACCATACCTTTGGTTGTGCCTAGACCCTTTTTTGATAGATTACGGCGCGCAGCTTCGAGGTTCGTGTGGGGGTCCTCCCGTCCGCGCATACGGCATTCTATTTTGATCCGCCCAAAACTGAATGGGGGGGTCGGATTACCGGACTTTCTGTTGTATTATAGAGCCACTGTTTGCAAGAAAGTCCTAGACCTGACTTATCGAGGGAAGGAAAAACTATGGGTAGAAATAGAGAGACATAACGGCCCAGTAGCGGCACAGGGCATATTTTGGCTGCCAAAATTGGCACGCTATCGCGATGGAGACTTGTCCCTGATCTTGAGGACATTGCTGACTATATGGGACGGCTTCGCGCCCGGGGTCGGTTTAGTGTCGGTTCCTGGTCCCTTGACGACCCTTGTTGGTAATGCTGCCTGCCCATCTTTGATGAGGGGGTTCCCTGCTCTGCCGGTTTTTGACACCTGGGTTTTTTCCCTGCGCAATTTTTACACGCAATCAGGTTACGTTGGCTTTGGGGACATCCTGGTGACAGGAGCTGGTACAGCAGGCGCGTGGTTGATATACTTCCAGATGCGTAGTTATGCCTCCTCATTGGAGGCACTGGTCCGCCCACATTTGCGACTTACAGACTTTGAACAGCTATGTACAGGTGGGACTGCTCCTGTCCATGATGTTTCTTTGGTGTATCGCCTCTTGGTTGCGGGAGAGACAGGGGACTCTTTGCCCCCATTTGTGAGTAGTTGGGAACGGGAGTTGGGTAGAACATTCTCGCCGGACTTATGGTTTAAAGCTTTCCACATGACTCACAAGGGCACAATAGCTGGCCGTGCTCAGGAGGCGAATTACAAACTGTTGTCTCGCTGGTACAGAACCCCTTCTAGACTGGCGAAGATGTACTCCACTTGTACTGATGAGTGCTGGCGCTGCGGCAGTGGCTATGGCTCCTTCATCCACATTTGGTGGGAATGCCCCAAGATAGTCCCAATTTGGAGGGAGGTGGGGTTATTGTTTTCTAAATTTAGTGGGGGATCCGTCTCAGTCACATTAGAAATGGCCCTTCTATCAATGATCCCGGGAAGGGTGGAGCTCATTAAAAAAGGGCTCCTGCATTTCTTTCTGCAGGCGGTCCGTCAATTGATCCCCAGGAATTGGAGATCTGTCCATCCACCCTCGAGAATCCAATGGGTGGAACTCATGGACGACATACGTTACATGGAGGAGCTTAGGGCAGCCGATGCAGGGAGGTCTGAGTCCTATTTGCGAATGTGGAGTGATTGGGTGGCATTTAGGGGCTCTCCGGAGTTCCGGGATTGGCTTTCCCGGGGCTGTTGAGGCTTCCAGGGGTAGAAGTAGGTGGCGGTGAATAGACTTTCTGATGGATATGGGCAATGAGTGGCCGGGTGGATCGGCGAGGGTCGGACATTTCTCTATCTTTGTTCTTCTATTGTCTTTTCTTCCTCTTCTCTTCTTTTTCTTTGGCTTTTGCATTTCTTTACTCTTTTCAGTTTCTTCCTATATTTTTCTTTGATGGTGGATGTTGTCCGCTCTCATTCTGTTCTTGAAGTTTATTAAAGCAAAGTGCCTGGGTATTGTGAACAATGTTTCTACGAGTTTACCAGAGCCCGGAATACTACTGAATGCTATGTTTCTAAACATTACTGTATAACTCGGTGCTGGAGGTTGTCTTGTATTCTAGATGTACTTGCTTTATTTCATTGCCGAGAGAGGCGCTGCGCTGTAACTGTTTACGCAACTTGTTTGTTGCCTTTTGTATTACATAAATGCTATAATAAAAACTATTTGAACCATGAATTGTGAGCGGGGTAAACTGTTTTTAGTGGATCTAGGGTGACAGCTCGAGTAATGTAGTAAACTATTGCAATCGGTGGGTTTAGTGAATAGATCAGTGAGAAGTTGTCCATTGGAGTCTTTAATTACCAAAGTGTCCAGAAATGAGATCTGTGAGTCACTGTGATGAATAGTGAACTGGAGTTCTGGATAAATTGAGTTCAGGTGCTCAAAAAATGTCATCAAAGTGGAGGAGGGACCTAACCAGATAAAGAAAATGTCATTAATGTATCGGTGGTAGTATTTGGCAGATTGTACAAATAGAGGATGGTCATATACGTATTCCTTCTCAAATAGGTCCATATAGGCGTTAGCATAAGCCGGAGCTACGTTAAATCCCATCGCGGTCCCACGTGTTTGTACGTAGTAGGTGTCCTCATAGAGAAAAAAGTTCTCATGAAGAACCAGTTTCAAAAGGTCCAGACAAAGTTGTATAGAGTTGGGTGACATATCAGAGTTATGTAATAGTAGTTCTGTTGCTCTAATGCCTTTATTGTGCTGTATAGATGTATACAAGCTATTTACATCCAGGGTCACCAACAAACTATCCATTGGAATTGAGTTAATTTGTTTGATCAATGACAAAAAATGTCCGGTATCCAGTAAAAAAGACCTCGTATTTTTGATCAGGGGCGTAAGGATCTTCTCCAAAAAGATGGAAAGTGGAGCTAGAATTGAATCAGTTGACGCCACGATTGGCCTACCTGGGGGGTTGTGTAAGTTCTTGTGAATTTTAGGTAAAACATAGAATACTGGGGTCACCGGATATTGATTGTGTAGAAAAGTTGCAGTTTTTTTGTCTATGCTATTGTTATCTAGGTAGTGGTTGATGAGGTCCTGGATCTTCTTATTGATGGTATGAGTAGGATCATTGGAAATAACTCTATAGGTATCAGTGTCTGATAGTTGCCTAAGGACTTCATTTTGGTAGTGTATCCGGTCCATGACAACTAGAGCTCCACCCTTGTCTGCTGGTTTCATGATAATTGTTTTGTTATGACATAGTGAGGCCAGAGCTTGTTTTTCCTCTAATAGAAGGTTATTATGTGTTGGAAAAAAACCAAGTTTCTGTTGGTGCATAAGAGATTTAATATCTCGTTCCACAAGTGTAATGAAGGTTTCGACAGGGTGATATGAATGTGGAGGGGAAAAAGAACTTGGGTTGCGAAGACCCAGAGAAAGGATGGAGAGTTCCGAGGGCGGAGTGAGATCAATACCGCAGGGTACATTCGACACAGTAGGCGACGCAAAGTGAGCTTTTAAACGCAAATTACGATAAAATCGTTGTAAGTCTCTTTCAAGTTGTAATGGGTCCCAAGCAGGGGTGGGACAAAACGAAAGTCCTTTTTGTAGGGTTGATAGTTCAGCTGGGGAAAGTACGTAACTTGAAATGTTAATTACCAGGTTGGTAGGCTTACCTGGGACCGGGTGGTCATTTTTGTGCCGGGTTCTTCTGATGGGCCTGCGTCCTGATGGCCTCCCCGGCGACCTCTGGCTAAAAAACGAGTACGTTGGAATCCAACTGATGAGTCGCTTCCTGAGCTGAATGAACCCTCGCGTCTGTAGTAAGGGCGCCGTTGCCAAGTCCCTGTACCAGCAGATCCGTTCCATCGGTAAACCTGATTTTTGGAGTAGTCGTCGTTGTCACGTTGGAATTTAGATCTTTTCCTCTCCTGGAGAAATTTCTGATGGTCTCCTATGATCTTGTCAGTCTTACTTTTCAGAGATGACCACTCCGAAGATGAAAGTGTGCCAGAGAGTTGAGTCTCTATGGCCTGGATGCTTTTTTTGGTATCAGTGATCTCTTTTTGGAGGTATTCAATCGTAAGAATGATAATGTCTAAGGAACATTTGTTTAGGATTTTTTTTTATATTTTTCACAGAATTCCTGATTGTCTGCAAAGAGTGTTGGGCGTAAATTACACCGTAGACCTCGGGGAATTTTTCCTTGGCGGTGATATTCCGCCAAGGTAGTGCAATGAAGATCAAAGGAAATGAGTTTGCGTCTGGTTTTTTCGTAATCCCGGGTTTTAATATCCACCGTTGGTGTCCTAAGGAACTCGGTGGAACCGGTAATTTGGGACAAAATAGATGTGCTGGTTTCAATGTCATAAGCAAAAGTATCGCTTGACATGTGGGCGGCTGGTGCAAACACCAAGATATTAGTCAAATATAAGGATAAATGGTGTGCACTCAGGTCAAAGATCGAGGTGCAGGTATAGTGGACAGAACGTCCTCAATATACAATCGTAAAGATATACCGCACACTCTGTGGAATTCTATGCAAAATAGTGAATATTTATTCGTGATAACAAAGGGAGCAAGTAATACAGTCAGATTGATGCGATGATGACTTTTGACTCTCCGAGTCTTAATCATATCCTCGCTAAAAAATAAAGACAACGTATAAAAATCACAAATAAAACAAAAGAACATTCAATTACATCAACAAAAATTCCAGTGGAAGAAATCAAGAAGAAATTGAAACAAACGAAAAACATGGCATCGAACACAATGAGCACTAATTGAAAATAACAATTAAAAAATTAAAAAATGGGTGCCAATTTTGAAGGGCAAAAGGGTGATGGCCCAAAAACAATCTTTTAGCTATAATAGATAGTATAAAAAGAGGAATGTACATATAGAGGAATAAAGATTACCTTCAAAATGTCAGATAGTTTCAATTAATTTCATGTGGGGTATAGAAGTGAAAATTTCTAAGGAAAAAATATGTAATTAGAAATAGCATAGAGAAACAGGTGTTATGTAGCCCCAGGTAGATGGTAGAAAATACCTTGTATATACAGTATATGTCCCAAGAAGGAATCACAAATTAGTTTCCAGAGGTAAAATACCTATAAGCAAATGTCAGTAAGACACATTAGTTTCATATATTATACTAACAGTGATATATGAGGAAAAAATGTTCAATTTAGAGTAGATGTAGATAAGACTACCTAAAGACACGTCTGTTTTCACTGAAAGTGTAAGGTTACCATCCAAGGGTAGCACAATATATATGTGTGAACAGCGCTTATGTATAATCAAGGTATTATATTGTGGGGAGACATTATATGGTTAAAGTCATTGTATAAGCACTATTGGATGCACCAAAATAGATAAGGAAGGATCCTACGTTATAGGGAACCATAACGGTGCTGTAGTCACTATGGTGATGTCAGCAGATATGATTAATAGAAGATCGGAGGTAGGAGCATTGTTACCTGCTTGTAAAGACGTCTAGGCGGCGCTCCCGCGCCCTGCTGTTGGTGGCGTGTGTTATGTGAGACAACGCTCGGTATATATGCGTTCCCTATGACCGCCGGACCGGAAGTGCGTCATCTGGCCAGGCGGTCACTTCCTGTTCAGCGCTGTGTTGTTACTGCGCTTGCGCAGAGCAGTACCATACCAGTGCCTGGGCTGCATGAATCATGTGTGGGGCACATGACCAGAGATGGTCCCTTCATGGTAGTGCTGTAGAATTATTGTGATTGCGCAGAGCAATATAGATGAGTGTATTACGTAAAATAATGTGACATATATGGGGCACATTTCGGGAGCTATTATAAAGTATATGATATATACTGGGTGGACTGTTGTGAATGGGTTTGAGATGAGTTCTGAGCAGAGGCTCCCTCTGGTGGTTACAAGCGGTACTAGTGAAGATTGTGAGGACTGGGAATCAGGTGTTACTGACTGGTCTTATATAAGGGAGTCATTTTCCCATCAGGGTTGCCGGTGATCAATTGTTCTGGTCTGAATCCTTCTTTCCAGTTTCCCTTGTAGCCTGCTGTGTCGTGTCTGCATCTCCTGCTAACAGATAAGACATTTTCTTCTTTTGTGTTTGTGCTATATTTTTGCATTTTGTCCTGCACTTCTGTGGGGGCCTTCTGGGTCCCCTCCGGGGGCTTTTGCCCTCTCAGTTTAGTTCAGCCACTGATTTTTGTACTTTTGCTTTTTCCAGTTTTTTCAGTGGCTGCTGTTTTGATTTTGTTACACCAGAGAACTAATTTAGGTGGTAGAGGTTGTGTGATCTCAGGTGATTTTGAAATTAGTAGAGTTGGTGCTTTTCAGGGTTTTCTGGGATTGCAGTAAGTACCCTTCCTATCCTTTTCTATTTAGATAGTTTGGGCCCCAACGTTTGCTCATACTATTTTCTTTCTGTGTCAGTATTTCCTCTTGTCTAACCGCCATTACATGTTTGGGGGCTTTCTATTATCTTTGGGGTTCTGCTCCGGGGCAGATAGCTTTCCTATTTCTATCTTTAGGTGTAGTTAGTTTCTCAGGCTGTGACGAGGCGTCTAGGACCAACGTAGGAACGCTCCACGGCTGCCTCTAGTTGTGGTGGTTAGTCAGGGTACTGCAATCTCATAGATTCCAACTGCTCTGGTGTATTTCCTTTTTTACCTGCACTCCTCAGCTACCGTAACATAACAGTGGACCTTATTAATAAGTAAATAAATAGAGGACTAGTGGTGACCGCAATCTGAGAGATTAGATAACAAATCACATTGTATGATGGGGTCTTAAAGGTGTTATTCTAGTAACTCACCAGGGTATAACATTCTAACGGGTCTGTGGAAAAATATAGAGAATTAGTATTATGGCATTGAATATGAACACTTAATTGAGCCAGTCAATTTCTCAATTAAGGCCACGTGGTGTCAGTGTGTCTAAAGTACAGTCAGGGCCAGAAATATTTGGACAGTGACACAATTTTCGCGAGTTGGGCTCTGCATGCCACCACATTGGATTTGAAATGAAACCTCTACAACAGAATTCAAGTGCAGATTGTAACGTTTAATTTGAAGGGTTGAACAAAAATATGTGTTAGAAAATGTAGGAATTGTACACATTTCTTTACAAACACTCCACATTTTAGGAGGTCAAAAGTAATTGGACAAATAAACATAACCCAAACAAAATATTTTAATTTTCAATATTTTGTGGCGAATCCTTTGGAGGCAATCACTGCCTTAAGTCTGGAACCCATGGACATCACCAAACGCTGGGTTTCCTCCTTCTTAATGCTTTGCCAGGCCTTTACAGCCGCAGCCTTCAGGTCTTGCTTGTTTGTGGGTCTTTCCCTCTTAAGTCTGGATTTCAGCAAGTGAAATGCATGCTCAATTGGGTTAAGATCTGGTGATTGACTTGGCCATTGAAGAATGTTCCACTTTTTTTGCACTCATGACCTCCTGTGTAGCTTTGGCTGTATGCTTGGGGTCATTATCCATCTGTACTATGAAGCGCCGTCCAATCAAGTTTGCAGCATTTGGCTGAATCTGGGCTGAAAGTATATCCCGGTACACTTCAGAATTCATCCGGCTACTCTTGTCTGCTGTTATGTCATCAATAAACACAAGTGACCCAGTGCCATTGAAAGCCATGCATGGCCATGCCATCACGTTGCCTCCACCATGTTTTACAGAGGATGTGGTGTGCCTTGGATCATGTGCCGTTCCCTTTCTTCTCCAAACTTTTGGCTTCCCATCATTCTGGTACAGGTTGATCTTTGTCTCATCTGTCCATAGAATACTTTTCCAGAACTGAGCTGGCTTCTGGAGGTGTTTTTCAGCAAATTTAACTCTGGCCTGTCTATTTTTGGAATTGATGAATGGTTTGCATCTAGATGTGAACCCTTTGTATTTACTTTCATGGAGTCTTCTCTTTACTGTTGACTTAGAGACAGATACACCTACTTCACTGAGAGTGTTCTGGACTTCAGTTGATGTTGTGAACGGGTTCTTCTTCACCAAAGAAAGTATGCGGCGATCATCCACCACTGTTGTCTTCCGTGGGCTCCCAGGTCTTTTTGGATTGATGAGTTCACCAGTGCTTTCTTTCTTTCTCAGGATGTACCAAATTGTAGATTTTGCCACTTCTAATGTTGTAGCAATTTCTTGGATGGGTTTTTTTCTGTTCTTGCAGCTTAAGGATGGCTTGTTTCACCTACATGGAGAGCTCCTGTGACCGCATGTTTCCTTCACAGCAAAACCTTCCAAATGCAAACACCACACCTCAAATCAACTCCGGCCCTTTCATCTGCTTAATTGAGAATGACATAACAAAGGGATTGCCCACACCTGTCCATGAAATAGCCTTGGAGTCATTTGTCCAATTACTTTTGGTCCCTTTAAAAACAGGGTGGCACATGTTAAGGAGCTGAAACTCCTAAACCCTTCATCCAATTTTAATGTGGATACCCTCAAATGAAAGCTGAAAGTCTGGACTTCAACTGCATCTGATTTGTTTTGTTTCAAATTCATTGTGGTAATGTCTAGAACCAAAATTAGATAAATGTTGTCTCTGTCCAAATATTTATGGACCTAACTGTATATATCCAGTGTGTTTCCCTGGATTTGAGCATACGATTATGATTACCGCCCCGTCTGGGGCGAGGGACATGCTCCAGGACTTGGAATTTCAGTTGGGCTACCGAATGTTTGAATTTAAGAAAGTGGTCAGGGAGGGGAAGCCACGTTTTGCCACATCTAATTGTTGATTTGTGGCTTGCTATGCGGTCTCTCACATGTTGGGTGGTTTCCCCCACGTACAACAGGCCACATGGACACTTGATAACGTAAATAACAAAGTTGGATTCACACGTGAAATAGCCTTTTATTGGATATGACTTGCCTGTCCGTGGGTGAAGGACGCTGTCAGATTTGATTACATTAGAACATGAAGCACAACTCAAACAAGGAAATGTCCCTTTACGTTGGGTGCTAAGTAGTCTTTGTGAATAGGAAGGACGAGAGCTGCCGATATCTGCCCTAATCAGGCGATCTTTGAAATTTGGGAGTCTTTTGGTACTCATGAGTACACGGTTCTGGAAGACCGGAACATCAGGATAGGCTCGAGTTAGTAAGGGCCAATGTTTCCTTATAGGAGCATGAATTTTTGGCATGAAGGGATGATGTTGGATAATTCCGATGGATAGTTTGTTGGTGACCCTGGATGTAAATAGCTTGTATACATCTATACAGCACAATAAAGGCATTAGAGCAACAGAACTACTATTACATAACTCTGATATGTCACCCAACTCTATACAACTTTGTCTGGACCTTTTGAAACTGGTTCTTCATGAGAACTTTTTTCTCTATGAGGACACCTACTACGTACAAACACGTGGGACCGCGATGGGATCTAACGTAGCTCCGGCTTATGCTAACGCCTATATGGACCTATTTGAAAAGGAATACGTATATGACCATCCTCTATTTGTACAATCTGCTAAATACTACCACCGATACATTAATGACATTTTATTTATCTGGTTAGGTCCCTCCTCCACTTTGATGACATTTTTTGAGCACCTGAACTCAATTTATCCAGAACTCCAGTTCACTATTCATCACAGTGACTCACAGATCTCATTTCTGGACACTTTGGTAATTAAAGACTCCAATAGACAACTTCTCACTGATCTATTCACTAAACCCACCGATTGCAATAGTTTACTACATTACTCGAGCTGTCACCCTAGATCCACTAAAAACAGTTTACCCCGCTCACAATTCAAACGGGTATCTCGTATTGTCTCCGATCCCATGATTCGCAAAGTCAGACTCGATAATATGGCTAACAAATTTAGGGAATGAGATTATCCCAATCAACTCCTGGACAATGAATTGATAAAAGCTTTATCACCACAGTCTCCTTCCCCGGCTCGACAATCATCTGATAGAGTCCCTTTTGTTCACCAACATCATCCCTTCATGCCAAAAATTCATGCTGCTATAAGGAAACATTGGCCCTTACTAACTCGAGCCTATCCTGATGTTCCGGTCTTCCAGAACCGTGTACTCATGAGTACCAAAAGACCCCCAAATTTCAAAGATCGCCTGATTAGGGCAGATATCGGCAGCTCTCGTCCTTCCTATTCACAAAGACTACTTAGCACCCAACGTAAAGGGACATTTCCTTGTTTGAGTTGTGCTTCATGTTCTAATGTAATCAAATCTGACAGCGTCCTTCACCCACGGACAGGCAAGTCATATCCAATAAAAGGCTATTTCACGTGTGAATCCAACTTTGTTATTTACGTTATCAAGTGTCCATGTGGCCTGTTGTACGTGGGGGAAACCACCCAACATGTGAGAGACCGCATAGCAAGCCACAAATCAACAATTAGATGTGGCAAAACGTGGCTTCCCCTCCCTGACCACTTTCTTAAATTCAAACATTCGGTAGCCCAACTGAAATTCCAAGTCCTGGAGCATGTCCCTCGCCCCAGACGGGGCAGGTAATCATAATCGTATGCTCAAATCCAGGGAAACACACTGGATATATACTTTAGACACACTGACACCACGTGGCCTTAATAGAGAAATTGACTGGCTCAATTAAGTGTTCATATTCAATGCCATAATACTAATTCTCTATATTTTTCCACAGACCCGTTAGAATGTTATACCCTGGTGAGTTACTAGAATAACACCTTTAAGACCCCATCATACAATGTGATTTGTTATCTAATCTCTCAGATTGCGGTCACCACTAGTCCTCTATTTATTTACTTATTAATAAGGTCCACCCAGTATATATCATATACTTTATAATAGCTCTCGAAATGTGCCCCATATATGTCACATTATTTTACGTAATACACTCATCTATATTGCTCTGCGCAATCACAATAATTCTACAGCACTACCATGAAGGGACCATCTCTGGTCATGTGCCCCACACATGATTCATGCAGCCCAAGCACTGGTACTGCTCTGCGCAAGCGCAGTAAACAACACAGCGCTGAACAGGAAGTGACCGCCTGGCCAGATGACGCACTTCCGGTCCGGCGGTCATAGGGAACGCATATATACCGAGCGTTGTCTCACATAACACACGCCACCAACAGCAGGGCGCGGGAGCGCCGCCTAGACGTCTTTACAAGCAGGTAACAATGCTCCTACCTCCGATCTTCTATTAATCATATCTGCTGACATCTCCATAGTGACTACAGCACCGTTATGGTTCCCTATAACGTAGGATCCTTCCTTATCTATTTTGGTGCATCCAATAGTGCTTATACAATGACTTTAACCATACAATGTCTCCCCACAATATAATACCTTGATTATACATAAGCGCTGTTCACACATATATATTGTGCTACCCTTGGATGGTAACCTTACACTTTCTGTGAAAACAGACGTGTCTTTAGGTAGTCTTATCTACATCTACTCTAAATTGAACATTTTTTCCTCATATATCACTGTTAGTATAATATATGAAACTAATGTGTCTTACTGACATTTGCTTATAGGTATTTTACCTCTGGAAACTAATTTGTGATTCCTTCTTGGGACATATACTGTATATACAAGGTATTTTCTACCATCTACCTGGGGCTACATAACACCTGTTTCTCTATGCTATTTCTAATTACATATTTTTTCCTTAGAAATTTTCACTTCTATACCCCACATGAAATTAATTGAAACTATCTGACATTTTGAAGGTAATCTTTATTCCTCTATATGTACATTCCTCTTTTTATACTATCTATTATAGCTAAAAGATTGTTTTTGGGCCATCACCCTTTTGCCCTTCAAAATTGGCACCCATTTTTTAATTTTTTAATTGTTATTTTCAATTAGTGCTCATTGTGTTCGATGCCATGTTTTTCGTTTGTTTCAATTTCTTCTTGATTTCTTCCACTGGGAATATTTTGTTCATGTAATTGAATGTTCTTTTGTTTTATTTGTGATTTTTATACGTTGTCTTTATTTTTTAGCGAGGATATGATTAAGACTCGGGAGAGTCGAAACGTCATCATCGCATCAATCTGACTGTATTACTTGCTCCCTTTGTTATCACGAATAAATATTCACTATTTTGCATAGAATTCCACAGAGTGTGCGGTATATCTTTACGATTTGTCAAGCTAGGATCCCGATAACCAAGAGTCTAGTTCCGGAGTTTCCCTGAATGCAGTCCACGGGGCCCAAGTATTATAAACTGTCAGAGTTTCCTACTATTTGACCTATCATTTCTTCCCTTCTATAGATATCATTAAGTCCCGCAACAAATTCAGCACGTGAAGATTTCTCGTTTCCACAATCTGGGAATCAAGTTCCTGGTGGCGGTAAGGACATTTCGGAGGAGACTGCTCTGAAACTTAGGGACATGTCACTTAGGGATAGTAACGCTACTTCCATTGCAGGTCTGATCTGGGTAATAGATAATCTATTGTGGAGTTCAAAGACCGCTAGCTGGACAGGCAATTCCACCAAATATGAGGATATGTGCCTTCTTCTCTTAAGCATCTCCAGCAAGTCTCCGGAATCAATGGAAAAAAGAATTATTCTTACCGTTAATTTGGTTTCTAGTAGCATTCCACGACAGCATAGGAGGATGTCTCCTTGTCCTATTGGGGGACAGGAACACAGAGAGGTTAAAAACCCCTCCCACCTCCCATTAACCAGTGCTTTACCACCACATTTAGGAACGGTTACCTTTAGTATTCTCAGAACTTAATCCAAGAATTTCGGGAGGGAATTGGCGCTGTCGTGGAATGCTACTAGAAACCGAATTAACGGTAAGAATAATTCTTTTTTCTCTAGTAGCCTTCCACGACAGCATAGGAGGTATACCAACCAATTCATCATTAAGGGGGGGCTACGGCCTGGAGAACTTTCTGGCCAAAAGCTAGGTCCCGATTGGACCAAAAGTCTAACCTGTAATGTTTCGTGAAAGTATGCAAGGAAGACCATGTTGCAGCCCTGCAAATCTGCTCAGACGAAGCTCCAGCTCTTTCAGCCCAGGATGCCGCTACGGATCTTGTTGAGTGGGCCTTCAGGGCCGCTGGCGGAGCCATATTCCGGGCCAAGTAAGCTTCAGATATGGTTTTCTTTATCCAAGTGGCAATTGTGTTTTTTGCCACTTTTTTACCTTTACTTTTACCGTATAGGTGAACGAAGAGATTCTGGTCAACTCTAAAAGATGATGAGAAATCAAGGTAGTGAAGAACAATTCTTCTGACGTCCAGGGTATGGAACTCTTGTTCTTTAAGGTTTGCCGGGTTTTTGCAGAATGAAGGTAAAACTATGTCCTGTGATCGGTGAAAATCTGATACAACCTTGGGAAGGAATGATGGATCAGGACGAAATATAATAGCGTCATCCCTGATGAGCAAATATGGTTCTCGGATTGAGAGGGCCTGTAATTCCCCTATTCTTCTGGCTGTAGAAATGGCGATCAAGAAGACTGTTTTACATGCTAGTAGTTGAGGGGAACATGTCGTTAAAGGTTCAAAGGGGGGCCCTGTAAGGCCTTTGAGAACTATGTTTAGGTCCCATGGTGGGACAATAATTTGTTTTCTTGGGTTCAGTCTGAGTGCTGACACCATGAATCTCTTAATCCATTTATGGCCCGCTAAGTCTTGGTCGAACACCGAACTTAGAGCTGACACCTGGACTTTTAACGTATTTGGTCTGAGACCCAGTTCCAACCCTTTTTGTAAAAAGTCCAGTATTTTTGATATATCAGGACAGAATGGGTCTGGAATATCAGGGTGACACCAGGAGGAGAACTTTTTCCAGACCTTGTTGTAAATAGCATTAGTCACCGGTTTCCTGGATTTTTGTAGGGTGGCGATCACAGGTCCCGAAAGTCCTTTTTCCCTGAGGACCCGGGCTTCAACAGCCAAGCTGCCAGGTTCAGTTTCCGGGGATCCGGGTGATGGAGATGACCCTGTTGGAGAAGATCGACCTCCGGTTGTAGCAGAATTGGTCCTTCTACCCGTAACTCTAGGATGAGATGGTACCAACTTCTCTTCGGCCAGACTGGTGCCACTAGGATGACCGGGACTTGATCGTCTTGAATTTTCCGCAGAGTTCTTGCCAGGAGAGGTATCGGGGGAAAAACATAGGCCAGCTGGAAATTCCAAGGATGACTGAACGCATCTACCCCTAGGCATCCATCCCCTGGATTTAGGGAAAAAAAATGTTTCGACCTGGGCGTTCTGCCCTGAGGCCATCAAATCTATTTCGGGAAGGCCCCACATCTCTGTAAGTGACCTGAAGATATTTCTCTTCAGGCTCCATTCCCCTGGTTGCAGGTCTTGACGGCTCAGGAGGTCTGCCTGGAAGTTCTCTGAGCCTTTCAGATGTACTGCTGATAAGGAAAGGAGATTGGCTTCGGCCCAATGGAGAATATGATTTGATACATTCCTCAGGCTGTTGAATTTGGGGCTCCCTTGGTGTTTGAGATGAGCCACTGTAGTCATGTTGTCCGAAAGAACTCTGACATGATAACCTGAAATTAGAGAACTGGCTGCCTGAAAGGCCTTTAGTACAGCCTTTAGTTCCCTGTAGTTGGAGGATTTGGCGCTGTCCTGCTGACACCATAGGCCCTGAAAGGGAGTCTGTAGAACTACTGCTCCCCAGCCTCTCGAACTTGCGTCGGTGGTCACTGTCAACAAGGGAGCTTGAGACCAGGCTATTCCCCTGCGCAGGTTCGATAGATTTACCCACCAAGATAGGGAGGTTTTGACTCTTCCTGGAGTTCGTATCTTCTTGTTCAGCAAGGCAGGGTTTCCATTCCAATTTCCTAGAATGTGTGCCTGTAGAACTCTGGAGTGGGCCTGAGCCCATGCAACAGATTGTATACAGGCTGTCATTGAACCCAACAGAGACATAGCTGCCCTCAGCGTTGGGGTTCTTTGATTTCTGAAGGCCAAAGCCTTGGTTATCGGGTCTTGGCGGTGGTCGTCTGGCAGATATGAAGTCTGATTCTCCGCGTCTAGGAGAACTCCTAGAAACCTTATTACTTTTGAAGGTTGGAGTTGAGACTTCCTTATGTTGATGATCCAACCCAAACTCTGAAGGATGTCCCGAGTTTTGTCTATTCTTGCCTCGAGGATCTCGGCTGAAGGACCGATGATTAGAAGGTCGTCCAGATAAGGGACTATAGCCACCCCTTGTTTCCGAATGTGAGCTATTGTTTCCGACATAATCCTTGAGAATACCCTTGGTGCTGATGAAATGCCGAAGGGGAGTACTTTGAACTGAAAATGTACTATCTCGTGATATAGACAAACCGCAAATCTCAGATACTTCCAATGTAGAGGGTGTATTGGGATGTGGAAATAGGCGTCTTTGAGATCTATGGTCGCCATAAACGAGTGACGAGTTATCAAGGGAATCGCTGACTTTACGGATTCCATTTTGAATCTCTGGTAGGATACTGACTGATTGAGGGTTTTTAGATTTATTATCACCCTTGCTTTTCCCGATGGTTTTTTCACTATGAAAATGCGGGAGTAATGGCCTTTCCCTTGTTCGTTTAGTGGGACTGCAGATATTGCGCCTGATGTTACCAGATTTTGAATTTCTGCGGCAATCAGGGATTGGCTCTCTTGCGATGGTAGGGAGGTTACTCTCAATATCGGAGGAGGGGGAGTCTCGAAATCTATTAAGAGACCATCTCTTATCACATTTAACACCCAGCGGCTGTTGGAAATTTTTTGCCAGTTGTTTAAGAACCTCGAGAGTCTCCCCCCTACCCGCTGGGAGTCATTGCTTCTCCTGTTGTGCCTGCTGGAGGACGAGGATATTTTTAGGTTTCCCTTTAGCATGACTCCATCTTCCCGTCTTTCCTTTACCCCTATACTGAGTAGGTTGGGTCCGGGAGGGTCGAAAAACCCGCTTCTTGGGAGGTCTTTGCTCTGGAAGAGCTTTCTTCCTATCTGTGGCTTTTTCCAAGATGTCATCCAGGGCCGGCCCGAATACATAGTCGCCCTTAAAGGGGATGGAGCACAATTTTATTTTGGAAGTGACATCCCCGCTCCACATTTTAAGCCAGAGGGCTCTTCGAGCCGAATTCGTTTGGACCAGGTTCCTAGCCGCAATGCGTATGGATTCCATTGAGGAGTCAGCTAAAAAAACCCGCTGCTTTATGCAGGATGGGTAGTGAGTCTAGCATGTCACCTCTTGGAGTGCCCTGGGAGATATGATTTTCCAGTTCCTGGAGCCAGCGATGAAGAGATCTGGCAACGCAGGTGGATGCTATATTACCCTTGAGGGCCGAAGTGGAGGTCTCCCAAGATTTTTTGAGAAGACTTTCGACTTTTCTGTCCATGGGATCCTTCAGCTGGGAGGAGTCCTCAAATGGCAGGGCTGTTTTCTTTGCTACTCTTGCCACTTGTACGTCCACTTTAGGGATATCCCACTTGATTGGATTTTCATCCAGGGGAAATCGATTTTTAAATTCTGAAGGAATCGTAAGGCGTTTCTCTGGAAGCTCCCACTCCCGATCTATCATGTCAGATATACTCTTATGGACTGGAAAGCCGACCAACCGCTCCGCCTGAGCCCCTCCAAAAAATTCATCCTGTACGGAATGAGGAATCGGTAGGTCCTCCAACCCCATAGTGTTGCGTACCGCACTTACAAGATCCTCAATATATTCTGAGGAAAACAGGAATTTCCTTAATTCCGCGGTTTTATGAACTAAGGGATTTTCCCACTTGGATGATGATGACCCTTGGGATATATCGGACTCGGAATTCGAATGTTCTGCCTGGAACGTTCTCTTTTTTGGGAGAGATGGACCAGGTGAGGGCGGTGGAGGGGGAGTTAATGTGGCTAGTGAAGATTGCACTTCTTGTTTAATCAGTGTGCGGATCTCATCTAACCACGAGGGATGCTCTGCTCTGATCACTTTATCCGTGCACTTCTGGCAGAGCTTTTTCTCCCATTTGGGAGGTAATTTCAGGGAACAAATTGCACATTTATTCCTTTTATCTGAGGGTCTCTGGGCGGAACCTTCTCCCTGTAACAAAGGGAGAGAGGAGTAAAGGGATAAGGGGGGTTCCAGGAGCCTCTAACAAAGGGGGGGCCTATCAGTACTCACTGAGGCCAGTGAAGGGCTGGGCTCTGCAGTCGCAGGGCTGGACGTCTCCATAGCAGGAAATTCGGCCCATAGGCGCTTACCTGCTGACGTCTTCCGGCAGTTTTTATACCTTAGGTATAGGCGCTGCCCAGCGGTTTGGATTCCCCCTCCGGTCCCAGCACAGGTGGATTACGTGTGCAAGCGGTGTCAGAGGCTCTGAGGAGCCTTGCGTTCCACTGTGGAACGCAAGACCCGGAAGTGAAGCTGCACTTCTGGGTCAGACCGCACGTGGAGGGGAAGACGCCGGAGAGCTGCAGGAGGCCTCCGGCGGGGAGAGTCGGCCCGCTTTATCCCCAAGAGGAGACGCAGGGAGACCGCCTCGGTGTGGTCCCGAAGTCGGGAGCAGCCACGGAGGAGGGAGGCGCGAGGACCCGACCACCGCTGCCCGGCTAAGACATACCGCACGTGGAAGTGCGCACAGGTACCGCTGCACAGCCGGCCACCAGCGTACCAGGATCTCTCCGTGCCCCAAGGGGGACAGGAAAAACACTGGTTAATGGGAGGTGGGAGGGGTTTTTAACCTCTCTGTATTCCTGTCCCCCAATAGGACAAGGAGACATCCTCCTATGTTGTCGTGGAAGGCTACTAGAGAAACACGGTATGAACATTAGAGGGGCAGATGCCCCTCTAATGTTCATACCGTGAACATTATCTGTTGAACAGGATCTGTACCACCCAGGAAGAATCTTACAGCTCCTCTCCTGTGATGTCGAGCATAATGATGACCCAAACGTGGACAAGGGGATCTTTGCTCTGTCCTCGGTCAATAAGGATTTCCCCAAGTCGATCTCCCACTTTGAGAAGAATGCTGGAAAGTCTTTAGGGGGTTTATCCCTCTTGAAAGAGTTTGTACAACAGAGAAACGGTGTGGCCCGGAGGGTTCATTGCTATACAAAGAATTTCAAAGGGAGTCAATAATCTGCATACATCAGCAGTTTGTTTAGTAAACCACACAATCCAGCAGGTCTACCCATCTCCATACACAAAACCTTGTGTCAGATGAAAAGGTCCCACTTTACAATGTGAATCACACCCAGAGGTGGCCATATGGTGAGCAGCCTGCTCCTTTTAACTCTTCAGCTGCTCACAATTAGAACTGGCCCTAACATGGCCAATTAACCCCTCTTAGTACTATGTGTACTAGAGCATTACTCCAGGTTTATATCACAGAGGATACGCACCTCTGTGATAACCATCTCCCATCCAAGTGTCCAGCACCACCTTACAGTATGGAAAGTTCTTCAAGGAACTGTCTATTTCATTCTACTCTGCTGCTCGGCTCTAGTGCATGCCACTTGCAGACTGGACTCTAATCTTCTGCTGTGCACATGTCCGGGCTCTTACGGAGAGTGCTGGTCCATACTAAACACAAGCTGACATGTCTGTTTTTATCCAGCAGCATTTATGACAAGGACAATACATGTCTATGGGTCCGAGAAAAACACATATAGCACACATGACATCACTGTGTTGTGCGCGTTAATTTCATATTAAAACATAATTTCATTCTTTCTTTATCCATACCGGAAAAACACGGCACATTTATGACACACTGATGGCACACTTATCTAAACCACTGATGACACAGGTACAGGTATTTCTGGTACCAGTTTTATATGGATGTATGGAGGGGGTTTTAGTCTGTATACACAGACTATGTATGGATCGTCCGGTGCACATAGGCTACATTGTTCTCTGCAGTTCAAATCCAGTTTACACAGGGTGATGCATTTCTGAGAACGATGATCTGTTGTGCTGCAGAAATGATTATTTCACCTGATGAACAAGTGTTTTTCTCGTGTCGGGCCATTGGCAGCCCGTTTCTGGTGAAAGATTATTGGGCAGCACGGTGGCTCAGTGGATAGCACTGTACGGTGGCTCAGTGGATAGCACTGTACGGTGGCTCAGTGGATAGCACTGTACGGTGGCTCAGTGGATAGCACTACAGCCTTGCAGCTATGGAGTCCTGGGTTTGAATCCCACCTAGGACAACATCTGCAAGGAGTTTGTATGTTCTCCCCGTGTTTTGTGGGTTTCCTCCGGGTTCTCCGGTTTCCTCGCACACTCCAAAGACTGATAGGGAATCTAGATTGTGAGCCCCATCGGGGACAGCGACGATAATGTGTGCAAACTGTAAAGCGCTACGGAATATGTTAGCGCTATATAAAAATAAAGATTATTATTATTGTAATAGAGCATTTTCCAGCTATTCTTTCAGCATATACAGTTCATAAACAGATGCATTTGCAGTATGACCGGTGGCACTAAATACCTGTAGATCATACTTGTTTTATGATCAGCAGCTGTTTAATTGTCAAACATAAGCATCGCCTTAAAATGTAAACTAACAATATTAGAAATGTAGCATACAAAGAAAGCGCAAGCAGTCATAAAGTCCCATAAAATATAACTTTTATTAATATGTAAAATACAAAAATCCAGATTAACAGCATAAGGAAGGGGAGATGGGAACATATATCCACTGCCCACAAGTAAACACCAAGAGGGCCAGAGGGAACCGCATAACTAAGTCACATAAAATATGTATTAATGGACCGATCAGTATCACAATATTGTGATATTATCCCTGTACCTGTATATATAGCACTTACTGGCTTCAGGGTAAGTAGCCAGGACAAAAAGTCAGCCGCACCACATGGCGGTATACATACAGATACACCATCACCCAAAAGTAAGGTAGACAATGGTACTAATAGTGTGGGTATATTACATACTGAGAAGACAAATAGCAGCGGTCACAGGTTATCAAGGTTATTACCTGAAAGTGGCAAAGTTCAGCGGTCCCGTGACTTAGTTATGCGGTTCCCTCTGGCCCTCTTGGTGTTTACTTGTGGGCAGTGGATATATGTTCCCATCTCCCCTTCCTTATGCTGTTAATCTGGATTTTTGTATTTTACATATTAATAAAAGTTATATTTTATGGGACTTTATGACTGCTTGCGCTTTCTTTGTATGCCATGTTCTATGCAGTTGGTCATTTTACATGATCCTTATATATATTGTGAGACAGTGAAGGGGTGCGTACTGGACGGGGTATATATCTCGCCCAGGTTTCTTAGCTGGGTCGCATAAGGAAAATAGGAGTGAAGGTAGGATGGCAGTACGACGTTCACTCCACTCCCCATCCAGTACAGGTTTGCAGCTCAACCCTGAGTGCACACAGCTGCTTAATTAAGCAGCCAGAAATAGGTGGTAGAGTTACACAGAGGGAGCTCTCAGTCTGGATCTGACTTCAGACGCTGTTGGAGTCTCCTGGAAGCCCATCACTGGTAATTACAATATATGTGTTGTTGTGGCCAGGCTGCTAGAGCCTAGTTCACAGTAGTGAGGAAACTAACTGTGTTGAAGTTAGCAGCCTGCCAGGCTTAGGACTTTTGTTTATGATTTGGCTTATGTTTTGTTTGCTGTGGACTTTAATAAAACTGGTTGCGGCCAGTTGCACCAGTACTGCTGTCTGGACTCTTTATGCCACTCCGTCTACCCGAGACGGCGATCCCGGAGCTATATCCCCTGAAAAGCTTACAATTGGTGCTAGAATGCTGGGGCAGCACAGTGGCTAAAGCAGCAGCAAAGGAAAAGTCTGTTGAAGCAGCCTTAAAGAGACAGTGGCCCTAATAGGGTCTGCAGAGAAAAAAAAAAAAAAAAAAAGTGTCTGCACAGCAAAGCTGAACTTGTTGTGGAAAAGACTGTGGAGTGTGTATGTCTTGGGTAAAGGCCGCCGTTGCCGGGACAGACAAGTCTGACAGTATGGAGGAGCTGCTCAAACATATGGCGAGAGCTAGTGTGCAACAGCAGGAGACTAACCGACTATTAATGGAGCACATTGCAGCACTACGCCAGCCTCTCAGCACCTCGTCCCAGAGTGATGACGCAAGGTCACCTGCGTTGTCCGCGGTAAAGAAGGCGGTAAAACAGACTCTGCAAAAGATGATAGAATCATAGAATCATAGAATGGTAGAGTTGGAAGGGACCTCCTGGGCCTTCTGGTCCAACCCCCTGCTCAAAGCAGGATTCTCTAAATCATCCCAGACAGATGTCTATCCAGCCTCTGTTTGAAGACTTTCATTGAAGGAGAACTCACCACCTCTTGTGGCAGCCTGTTCCACTCATTGATCACCCTAACTGTCAAAAAGTTTTTTCTAATATCTAATCTGTGTCCCCCTCCCATTCAGTTTCATCCCATTGCTTCTAGTCTTTCCTTGTGCAAATGAGAATAAAGATGATCCTTCTACAATGTGACAGCCCTTGAGATATTTGTAGACAGCTATTAAGTCTCCTCTCAGTCTTCTTTTTTGCAAGCTAAACATTCCCAAATCCTGCAACCGTTCCTCATAGGACATGGTTTGCAGACCGGTCACCATTCTGGTGGCTCTTCTCTGAACTTGCTCCAGTTTGTTGATGTCTTTTTTAAAATGTGGTGCCCAAAACTGGACACAGTATTCCAGATGAGGTCTGACCAAAGAGGAGTAGAGGGCAATAATGACCTCACGTGATCTAGACTGTATGCTTCTGTTGATACATCCTAGAATTGCATTTGCCTTTTTTGCTGCTGCATCACACTGTTGACTCATGTTAAGTCTGTGATCAATTAGTATACCCAAGTCTTTTTCACATGTGCTGTTACTTAGCCCTATTCCTCCCATTTTGTATATGCTTTTTTCATTTTTATTGCCCAGATGTAGTACTTTGCATTTTTCCCTGTTAAAATCCATTCTGTTAGTTGCTGCCCACTGCTCCAGTTTATGTATATCTTTTTGAATCCTCTCTCTCTCTTCTCTAGTATTAGCTACCCCTCCTAGCTTTGTGTCATCAGCAAATTTGATCAGTTTACCCTCAATTCCTTCATCTAAATCATTGATAAAGATGTTGAACAATACAGGGCCCAAAACAGAGCCTTGTGGTACCCCACTTGAGACATTCTTCCAACTGGATGTGCAGCCATTTACAACCACTCTTTGGGTCCGATCACTAAGCCAGTTATGAATCCACCTAACAGTTGCCTTGTCCATTCCATACTTAGTCATTTTTTCAATAAGGATTGTGTGAGATACTTTGTCAAATGCTTTGCTGAAGTCAAGATATACTATATCTACAGCATTTCCCTGATCCACCCAGTCAGTGATTCTGTCATAGAAGGAAATTAAGTTAGTCTGACATGACTTATTAGTTACAAACCCATGCTGACTCTGTTTAATCACTTCATTCTTATCCAGGTACTTGCATACATGTTCTTTAATAATTTGTTCAAAGATCTTTCCTGGTATAGAAGTCAGACTCACCGGCCTGTAGTTCCCTGGGTCCACCTTCTTCCCCTTTTTGAAGATAGGAACAACATTTGCTCTTCTCCAGTCTTCTGGGACTTCTCCTGTTCTCCAAGAATTTTCAAAGATTATGGACAGTGGTTCAAGAATTTCTTCTGCTATCTCCTTCAGTACCCTGGGGTGTAATTCATCTGGACCTGGAGACTTGAATTCATTTATGTTAGCTAAGTGTTTCCTCACTGTCTTTCTGTTTATAGATATCCTGGATTCTTCTATTCCTTTAATAGGACAGTGAAGATCAGTTGATGTTACATTTCCTTTCTGAGAGAAAACAGATGCAAAATGACGCCTCATGATGATGTGGAGGCATATCTCGCTATATTTGAAAGGCTGGCAGAGAAGGAGAATCTGCCAACATCTGAATGGGCCATGGTGGTCGCACCCTATCTGACTGGGGAACCCCAAAAGGCCTATTTTGACCTTAGCGAGCAGGACAGCAGAGACTATGCCAAGCTGAAAGCAGAGATACTTGCCCGGCTGGGAGTTATGGTTGCAGTCCGTGCCAGGAGAGTCCGTAACTGGAGATACAGTTGGGAAAAGCCTGCTCGCTCACAAATGTATGACCTGATTTCTCTAGTAAAGAAGTGGCTGGAGCCTGACGTCAGCACCCCTGCCCAAATGGTCGAGAAGGTAGTGGTGGACTGGTACATCTGGGCCCTTCCTCCTGAGGTGCAGCTCTGGGTCGGACAGGGAGACCCCAAAGACGCCAATCAACTGGTCAGCCTGATTGAGAGGTACTCCGCCACCAAAGACTACCTCCGTGACCAGCCGTCCGAGCGGTCGTCACTTCGGAGTTCCCGGCCTCCAACATCTCCCGGTAAGAGGGTTCCAGCTGGTGGGGCCAGGGGGACTGCTGATAGACGGGGTCAGCCCTGAGGGGACCTGTGTGAGGCAAGGGCCGATGCTTCCCTGTCGGGAGTTCCCAGGCCTAGAAAGGCCTCCACGTCTGAACCACCCGACCTGAGACAGTGTTGGAGATGCCGTGAGAGGGGTCATATTTCAGCCAACTGTCCACTAGCGGGGGAACCTATGGACTGTGATGCTGGGAGGTCCCCTCTCTTCCTCGCGGAACCCGTGTGCGTGGCCACCCCAGCCGAGGAGACTGGCCCACAGGTGTCCCAGGTGGTTATAAATGGCTGCCCAGTACAAGCCCTCCTAGACTCAGGGAGTCGAGTGACTCTGATACATGCCAGCCTGGCTGATAGGGACTTCATCCCCGATAAAACCTGAGCGTGGTGTGCATCCATGGAGACACCAAAGTTTACCCGGTAACTTCCGTGGACTTCGTCACAAAACTCGGGGAGATCTCGTATGAAGTGGGGGTAGTGAAGAATCTGATGCACCCCGCCATATTGGGTCGTGACTTTCCCCTGTTTTGGGATCTTTGGGAAAAAACGGTTCTACCGGACAGTGTAATGAAGCTCCTACTGAGGTTGCGCGGTCCATAGGGGCGGAACACAATGCTAGTGGGCTGTTAAACTTATGTGATGATTGTGATAATGATGATGATCATGATAATAATAATGATGATGATGACCGTGATAATGATGTATTTCCATTTCAAGTGATGTTGGGGGAGGGGGATGATGGTTCTCTGGAACAGAATGTCCCTGACCTACCTGTGTCCCGTGGCAGTTTTGGGAGTGAGCAATTGCGAGACCCCACTCTTAAACATGCCAGGGAAAATATAACTGTTCTGAATGAGATCCCACAAGAGCCCTGCTCTGATGAAAGATTTCCCCATTTTGCCATGAACAATGACCTGCTATATAGGGTCACTAAGGTAAAAGGAGAGGCCGTGAGTCAGCTCCTAGTACCTAAGCCATATAGAAGTATGGTACTAGGTTTGTCACATAACCACGTGCTTGGTGGGCACCTGGGGATGGACAAGACCCAGGAAAGAATCCTCCAGAGGTTTTACTGGCCAGGGGTTTATCGAGATGTGGAAGATTATTGCAAAACCTGCCCCACGTGTCAGATAAATGCTCCGGTTTCTCACTTCCGCAGTCCATTAGTCCCGCTGCCGGTTATAGAGATACCATTTGAAAGGGTAGCGATGGACTTGGTAGGTCCTATTGTGAAATCAGCCAGAGGGCACCAATACATACTAGTGGTACTTGATTATGCAACCCGGTACCCCGAGGCTGTCCCTTTAAGAAATATGGCGTCCAAAAATATTGCACGGGAACTCTTTCATATATTTTCCAGGACAGGAATCCCTAAAGAGATCCTCACGGACCAAGGCACACCTTTTATGTCCAAGGTGATGAAGGAACTGTGTAAGTTGCTTAAAATCTCGCACATTCGAACATCCGTGTATCACCCACAGACGGATGGGCTGGTTGAACGTTTTAATAAAACGTTTAAAACATATGTTAAAGAAAGCAGTGGAGAAAGATGGTCGGGACTGGGACTACCTGTTACCCTACCTAATGTTTTCGATCAGAGAGGTGCCCCAAGCCTCTACAGGGTTTTCTCCCTTTGAGTTGGTATATGGTCGGCACCCGCGAGGCTTGCTAGACATAGCCAAGGAAGTATGGGAGACCGAGGCAACCCCATACAAGAGTGTTATAGAGCATATTGCCCAGATGCAAGATAGAATTGCTAAGATTATGCCATTGGTTAAGAGTCATCTGCAGAGAGCCCAAGAAGCTCAAAGCAGGATATATAATCGGTCAGCAAAAATTAGGACTTTCAACCCCGGGGATCGAGTCCTAATCCTAATTCCCACGGTGGAAAGTAAGTTTTTGGCCAAGTGGCATGGCCCGTACGAGATAGTACAGAAAGTGAGCGAGGTCACCTACAAAGTACACCAACCTGGGAGACGGAAGCTCTACCAGGTATATCATATCAACCTGATCAAGCCCTGGAGGGACAGAGAGTCATTGTTGGCCTCGGGTGAAGTAGAGAAAGGGTTAAAACCACCTCTACCTCCTGTGACAATTGGTGAGACATTGTCTGTACACCAAAAACAGGAAGTACGGGAGTTTCTGCAGAAAAATCAGCAGAGGTTTTCAGACTTGCCCGGCCGGACTTCTCTCGTGAAACACCATATCGAGACCGAGCCCGGTACTAAGGTCAAGCTGAAGCCGTACAGGATTCCGGAAGCCCGCAGAAAGATAGTCTCTACTGAGATCAAAAGGATGCTAGACCTCGGGGTCATTGAGGAGGCCCAAAGCGAGTGGTGTAGCCCGATTGTCCTGATCCCAAAACCTAACGGAACCTGGAGGTTCTGTAACGATTTTAGAAAGTTGAACGACGTGTCAAAGTTTGACGCATACCCGATGCCACGGGTAGACGAGCTAATCGAGAGGTTAGGGGGCGCTCGTTATATTACAACCCTCGATCTGACAAAAGGGTACTGGCAGATACCCCTGTCTGATGAGGCAAAAGAAAAAACGGCCTTTGCAACCCCTGAAGGCTTGTTTCAGTATCTTGTGATGCCATTCGGGTTGCATGGAGCCCCAACTACCTTTCAGAGGCTTATGGACCTGATCCTGCGCCCGCATCAAGCCTATGCAGCTGCCTACCTGTTATGTTACGGTAGCTGAGGAGTGCAGGTAAAAAAGGAAATACACCAGAGCAGTTGGAATCTATGAGATTGCAGTACCCTGACTAACCACCGCAACTAGAGGCAGCCGTGGAGCGTTCCTACGTTGGTCCTAGACGCCTCGTCACAGCCTGAGAAACTAACTACACCTAAAGATAGAAATAGGAAAGCTATCTGCCCCGGAGCAGAACCCCAAAGATAATAGAAAGCCCCCAAACATGTAATGGCGGTTAGACAAGAGGAAATACTGACACAGAAAGAAAATAGTATGAGCAAACGCTGGGGCCCAAACTATCTAAAAAGAAAAGGACAGGAAGGGTACTTACTGCAATCTCAGAAAACCCTGAAAAACACCAACTCTACTAATTTCAAAATCACCTGAGATCACACGACCTCTACCACCTAAATTAGTTCTCTGGTGTAACAAAATCAAAACAGCAGCCACTGAAAAAACTGGAAAAGCAAAAGTACAAAACACAGTGGCTGAACTAAACTGAGAGGGCAAAAGCCCCCGGAGGGGACCCAGAAGGCCCCCACAGAAGTGCAGGACAAAATGCAAAAATATAGCACAAACACCAAAGAAGCAAATGTCTTATCTGATAGCAGGAGATGCAGACACGACACAGCAGGCTACAAGGGAAACTGGAAAGAAGGATTCAGACCAGAACAATTGATCACTGGCAACCCTGATGGGAAAATGACTCCCTTATATAAGACCAGTCAGTAACACCTGATTCCCAGTCCTCACAATCTTCACTAGTACCGCTTGTAACCACCAGAGGGAGCCTCTGCTCAGAACTCATCTCAAACCCATTCACAACAGTACCCCCCCCTTGAGGAGGGGTCACCGAACCCTCATTTGAGCAACCAGGTCGGTCAGGATGAGTTCTATGATACACACGGATAAGTCTCCTAGCATGGATGTCCGAAGCAAACACCCAAGAATTGTCTTCCTGACCATAACCTCTCCATTTAACCAAATACTGGAGTCTTCGTCTAGAAAAACGAGAATCCAATATTTTCTCAACCACATACTCCAGATTGCCCTCAACCAAAACAGGGTCAGGAGGCACAGCAGCAGGAACCACTGGCTCAACAAACCTCTTCAACAAGGACTTGTGGAACACGTTATGGATCTTAAATGTCCCTGGAAGAAGCAAACGAAAAGAAACAGGATTAATAATCTCCATGATCTTATAAGGTCCAGTGAACCTAGGCTTAAATTTAGGAGATGCTACTCTCATAGGAATATTCTTTGAGGACAACCAGACCAAGTCCCCCACTTTAAACCGAGGACCATCAGTCCTATGCCGGTTAGCAAACCGCTGGGCCTTCTCCTGAGAGAGGGACAACCTCTCCACTACCTGGTCCCAAATCTGTTGCATACGCTCAACAACAGAGTCAACACCCGGACAGACAGAAGCTTCCGTCTGTCCTGAAGAAAATCGAGGGTGAAACCCAGAATTACAGAAAAACGGAGACATCAAAGTGGCAGAGCTAGCCCTATTATTAAGAGCAAACTCAGCCAAAGGCAAAAAAGAGACCCAGTCATCCTGATCAGCAGACACAAAGCATCTTAGATAAGTCTCCAATGTCTGGTTTGTTCTCTCAGTTTGACCATTGGTCTGAGGATGAAATGCCGAGGAGAAAGACAATTGAACACCCAGTTTAGAACAAAAAGTCCTCCAAAATCTGGAAACAAACTGGACTCCTCTGTCAGACACAATGTTCTCAGGAATGCCGTGTAAACGAACCACGTGCTGAAGGAACAACGGCACCAATTCAGAGGAGGAAGGCAACTTAGGTAATGGCACAAGATGTATCATTTTGGAAAACCTATCACAAATTACCCAGATGGTGGTCATTCTCTGAGAAACAGGAAGGTCGGAAATGAAATCCATAGAGATATGGGTCCATGGTCTCTTGGGCACAGGCAATGGCATCAACAAACCACTAGAGCGAGAGCAAGGCTTGGAGCGAGAGCAAGTCCCGCAGGACTGCACAAATTCCCTGACATCGCGAGACAAGTTAGGCCACCAAAAGGACCGACTAACCAAGTCTCTGGTACCAAAAATTCCGGGATGCCCAGCCAATGCGGAACAATGAATCTCAGACATCACACTCTTTTTCCATTGGTCCGGGACAAACAATTTTCCAACAGGGCAGCGCTCGGGCCTATCCTCCTGACACCCCTCCAGAGCAAGTCTCAAATTGGGCGAGATGGCGGAAAGAACTACACCCTCTTTCAAAATAACAGAAGGATCAGATAACTCAGGAGAGTCCGCAAGGAAACTCCTCGAGAGGGCATCCGCCTTAACATTCTTAGTGCCAGGAAGAAAGGAAACCACAAAATTAAAACGTGTGAAAAACAAGGCCCACCTGGCCTGTCTAGGATTGAGTCGCTTGGCAGATTCCAGATAGACCAGATTCTTATGGTCCGTAAGGACCACCACCTGATGTTTGGCTCCCTACAGCCAATGTCTCCACTCTTCAAAAGCCCACTTCATGGCCAATAACTCCCGATTACCCACGTCATAATTACGTTCAGTAGGAGAAAATTTTCGAGAGAAAAAGGCACAAGGGTTACTTTTAGAGGTCTCTGGATCTTTTTGGGACAAAACGGCACCTGCCCCAATTTCAGAGGCATCAACCTCCACCTGAAATGGCAGAGAAACATCAGGCTGCCGTAGAACAGGAGCAGAAGTGAATCTCTGCTTAAGTTCCTGAAATGTAGAGACTGCCTCAGGAGGCCAATTCACCACATCAGAACCCTTTCTGGTCAAATCAGTTAATGGTTTAACAATAACCGAGAAATTACCAATAAATTTACGATAAAAATTGGCAAAACCCAAAAATCTCTGAAGAGCCTTTAATGAAGTAGGTTGGACCCAATCACAGATGGCCTGAACCTTGACCGGGTCCATTTCAATAACACATGGGGACAAAATGAATCCCAGAAATTAGATCTTCTGTACGCCA
>JARQOD010005259.1:0-49068 GCA_033576555.1 Oophaga sylvatica | reverse complement strand
TTTGGTGCTTAGATTTTTGGGCCTTTTTTGCTTCACTCTGCGTCCAGCTACCCCAAACAATTCGATTGGGTTCGGTTGGTGACTGTGGGGAGGTATCTGGGTAGACCCCATCATTCCTTCTTGTCAAATAGCCCTTAAAGCCTGGAGGTGTGTGTGGGGTCATTGTCTGTTTGAAAAATAATGTAGCCCAAAAAAAAGCAAATGGAGGGAATGCATCCCACGCAAGATGCTGGGGGTGCCATGCTGGTTCAGTTGCTTTCTTTTTTTATAAACCCCCAAGTGTCCCCGAAAAGACCCCCCACCATCACCCTCCCCCTCCCCATGCTTCCGGTGGGAACCGGCATGTGAGTCCATGTTCACCTTTTTGGTCGCTAAAGACACGGGGTTGGAACAAGATCTCCTTTTTGGATCATCAGCCCAAAAGACAGTTTTCCAGGGTTTAAATGTCCATTTTTGTTTTTTTCCCCCAAAAACAAGTCTTTCTGCTTGCTGTTTGCCCTTGAGGGGTTTTCCTAGCGTGTTTTCCCCATAAAGGCTGCTGCACAAAGTCTCCTTTTAAAACGTTGTTGAAGAGTGGTCTGTGCTAAATCTGTGTGGCATTAAACTGGTCTCTAATCTGAGCTGCTTTTAAAAATTTGGGGGGATTTTGGGTGGTAAATCGGAAAAAGTTTCTAGAAGCAGGGTGCTCTTGGTTTTCCCTTTTCCCTGGAGCGGTTCATGTGAGCCAGTTCTTTGTAGCGCTTGATGGTTTTTGAAACTGACTTGGGGACATTTCAAAGTTTTCCCAATTTTTTCGGACTGACTGACCTTCATTTCTTAATAATGTGGCCACTCTTTTTTTCTTTATTTTGCTGCTTTTTTTGCCATAATACAAATTCTAACAGTCTATTCAGTAGGACTATCAGCTGTGTATCCACCAGACTTCTACACAACACAATTGATGGTCCCAACCCCAGTTATAAGGCCAGAAATCCCACTTATTAAGCCTGACAGGGCACACCTGTGAAGTGAAAACCATTTCCGGTGACTACCTCTTGAAGCTTATCAAAAGAATGCCAAGAGTATGCAAAGCAGTCATCAAAGCAAAAGGTGGCTACTTTGAAGAACCTAGAATATAAGACATAATTTCAGTTGTTACACATTTTTTGTAAAGTATATAATTCCACATGTGTTAATTCATAGTTTTGATGCCTTCAGTGTGAATTTACAATTTTCATAGTCATGAAAATACAGAAAAATCTTTAAATGAGAAGGTGTGTCCAAACTTTTGGTCTGTACTGTGTATATATATATATATATATATATATATATATATACTGTACATATACATATGTGTGTGTGTGTTTTAAAGAATATTTCATTTGAAAATGATGTGTAAATGACAGAGAATTTCTCTATGTAAATGCTCATGTTAAAATCGCACAGCAATCGGATATCAATCGCACTGCATTCAGATGCAAATCGGATGCTAGGTGTGAAAAATCGGATTGTACTAGCATGACACTCGCATTACACTCCTGCGACTCTCGGCTGGGAGACTCGGACAGATTTTTCATACGTTAAGTGTGACCCGGCCTAAGTGTAAATATTGATGAAAAAACTGTGCAACTACTGATAGAATATAGCCTGTGTCACACTTGCGTGTGTGACGTGAGAAACTCGCACGAGTCTCTCACATCAACACCCGGCACTGCCGCCGACTCTCGGACCAGAGTGTGTGGCTGCATAGAAATACATGTAGCCGCAGGCTCCGGTCCGAAGTACCGGCAACAGTGCCGGGTGTTGATGTGAGAGACTTGTGCGAGTTTCTCGCATCACACACGCAAGTGTGACACCGGTCTATGGATGAAATACTAAAGGAACACAGAGAGATCCATATTTTAAAGGGAACCTGTCATCACATTTTTGGGCTACCAGCTCAAAATATCATTTAATTTAGTGTCTGCTATGCATTACAGAACTACTCCTGAAACCCCCTGACTCCCCATGTATCATCCAGAAATACCTTTTTTTATTCCTCCCGCGCTGTATGTTAATTGTTCGGTCCATTCTGATGGGCGTGTAATCGTTTCCGTCTCCCCACCCCTCCTCGCTTGCTCTACACATTCCTTGGGGTGAATTTCAGCTATGGTGTACGTTTTTTGCGAGTGGGCATTTGAAAGGCATCTTGTGCGTATGCTTTGCCCAACTGTGGGCAAAGCCGAAAATCAGTATTGCTCATGCATCGGCATACGTGATTGCTTTATATGTCCAGGAAGTATTTCCCTTCCATTTAAGTGTTCCCTGTCGCTGGAAACCTTTCAAAAGTGGCAGGGAACACAGAAAAATTGCAGGGAAATGCTTCTGGGACAGAGAAAGCAATCCCGTATGCTGACTCATGCGCAATACTGATTTTCTGCTTTGCCCACAGTTGGGCAAAGCATACTGCACACGCGCGAGATGCCATTTCAATGCGCATGCACGAAAACTGTACACAATCTGTGATATTCACAGAAAGGAATACGTACAGCAAGCCGAGGAGGGGTGGAGAGAGGGAAACTAAGCGACGCCCATCGGACCGGACAGAACAAATTTACATACAGCACATCGATGTCCTCCGTGTGACACGCGTCGGCTCCAGGGAAGAAGCACTACAGTAAGTGTTGTTCCCCAGTGGCAGGTGCTGAAGGTGCTCTCATCTTTCTCCCCTGCTCTGGCGGCTATCAGTGCAAGAGGAGAATGATGAGAGTTATATTAAAGTCAGAAGGATGACAGCAGGTGGAGGCTTTTGGGACTACTACTCCCATCATCCGACACCTGCTGCCATATTTCTGACTTCAATATAACTCTCATCATTCTCCTCTGCTTGCACTGATAGCCGCCAGAGCAGGGGAGAATGAGAGACGTCTTCAGCACCTGCCGCCGGGGAACAGCGCTTACTGTAGCAGGAGGAATAAAAAAGGTATTTCGGGATGATACAGGAGTCAGGGGGTTTCAAAACTAGTTCTGTAATGCATAGGTGACACTAAATTAAATGATATTTTAAGCTTGTAGACCAAAAATGTGATGACAGGTTCCTTTTAAGATCTCTCAAAAGGCTTCAATTTTTTTTAAAAAAAGGACATAAAAACAGCAATTTGAATAACCCTAATGATTTAGATTTGTCTTTTACAATCTGCAAAAACAAATTATTAAAATGAAATATGGATTACAAATATGTCAATTTGAGAGACCATAAAACAATTTTACTATAACGTTGAATTAAAGAGTTAGATTCATCATGAATTTGATTTTTCATTTTGCTTTTAGTAAAGATTTTGCACTGTCTTGCTTGTTCAGACTCTTTGTTTCCCTGCATGTTCAATTTTGATGTGTTCTATTGACATAAATCAGCATAGATTACCAAAAAACAGATTAAGGCCGGTTTCACTCATCCTGATATTTACGGTACCGGAAAAAATAGTATCGGAGATATCCGTGTTTGCGTGTGTCCGTGTGTGTAATACGTGCGGCACGCATGTGGCAACCGTGTGCTGCCCGTGTGCCGCATCATTACCACACGGATGGCCGCCGGGGAAGAAGCGCTACAGTAAGCGCTGTTCCCCGGCGGCAGGTGCTGAAGACGTCTCTCATTCTCCCCTGCTCTGGCGGCTATCAGTGCAAGCAGAGGAGAATGATGAGAGTTATATTGAAGTCAGAAATGGATGGCAGCAGGTGTCGGATGATGGGAGTAATAGTCCCAAAAGCCTCCACCTGCTGTCATCCTTCTGACTTTAATATAACTCTCATCATTCTCCCCTGTTCGCACTGATCGCTGGCAGAGCAGGGGAGAAAGATGAGAGCACCTTCAGCACCTGCCACCGGGGAACAACACTTACTGTAGTGCTTCTTCCCTGGAGCCGACGCGTGTCACACGGAGGACATCGATGTGTGTTCTCCTTGTGCACGTGTGCGGAACGGTTTGTGGACCGTGCTGCCCGTAAAAAACAGACATGTCAGCTTGTTTTGCCCACAGACACACGGTCCATGAAAACACGCTGACATGTGAGTAGACCCATTCATTTGAATGGGTCTACCTGTGTCAGTGTCTCCAGTACGCATGGGCGTACCCAGGATCAAAAGTGGGGGGGCAAGCCAAGGTCGCATCTTATACAGGTCACATCGTATACACTACATTATCCTGCATATTAGGTATGGAGCATTAGATCTGTTGCATATTGTATAATACAGCAGCGTATGCGACACTACACTGTATATACCATATATTATACATGGCTCACTAGCCTCTATACAAAGAATAAGAGGCATTATATCCTGTATATGAAAAGTATAATACAGCAGTGTATATACACTCTATATACCGCACACAATGTGTATGACCTGTATACACCATATACTACACTCTATATACTGCACACGATATGTATGACCCTGCATACACCATATACTACACTCTATATACCGCACACGATGTGAAAATAGACATTTTTCATTAAGCTGGGGCTATACGTCAACTTTGGCCATGAAACAGCTGCTTCTATTATGCAGGTAATTGGGGTTGCATTGTGACCCGGCTAGGTACCGCAACAAAGAATCAGAACCAGTTGGATTTTTTTGCAAATTGATTGTCGCAGTTGCAATACCTTGTGGGTCATAATGTAACCCCATCGATGGAGCAGCAGCAGCCTAGAGCAATTTTTGGCCGTTTGTGTCACAGCCAATGTCGCCTTCTTTGATGTAATGGACGAGAAATGTATATAATTACTATTCAAAACAATGTACATATTTTATATGACATGAGAGAGAGACCTGTGCACTTCACAGCCATATCATGAGAGAGACCTGTGCATTTCACTGTGCACTATAGCCATATCATGAGACCTGTGCACTTCACTGTGCACTATAGAGTCATATCATGAGAGAGAGACCTGTGCATTTCACTGTGCACTATAGCCATATCATGAGACCTGTGCACTTCACTGTGCACTATAGAGTCATATCATGAGAGAGAGACCTGTGCACTTCACTGTGCATTATAGAGCCATATCATGAGACCTCTGCACTTCACTGTGTACTATAGAGTCATATCATGAGAGAGGGACCTGTGCATTTCACTGTGCACTATAGCCATATCATGAGACCTGTGCACTTCACTGTGCACTTTAGAGTCATATCATGAGAGAGAGACCTGTGCACTTCACTGTGCATTATAGAGCCATATCATGAGACCTCTGCACTTCACTGTGCACTATAGAGCCATATCATGAGACCTGTGCACTATAAAGCCATATCATGAGACCTGTTCATTTCACTGTGCACTACAGAGCCGTATCATGAGAGACCTGTGCACTATAGAGCCATATCATGAGAGACCTGTGCATTTCACTGTGCACATATATGAAACCTATATAAATACAGAGAGACCTGTGCACTATAGAGCCATATCATGAGGACCTGTGCACTATAGAGCCATATCATGAGAGACCTGTGCACTATAGAGCACATCATGAGAGACCTGTGCACTATAGAGCCAATCATGCAATGAGACAGAGCCTATGCGACTTCTATAGAGCCATATCATGAGAGATCTGTGCACTATAGAGCCATATGATGAGAGACCTGTGCATTTCACTGTGCACTATAGAGCCATATCAAGAGAGACCTGTGCATTTCACTGTGCACTATAGAGCCATAGAGAGAGAGAGACCTCCGATGCAGAAGCTTCCGCCACTACTCACCCCGAAACCAAGCGGCTCCTAATAACAGGTCTCACAGGACAGGTGCAGATCTGTGGGACCCTTGGCCAGCAACAGGAGGAAGCAGCCGTAGCTAGCAGCAGCACTCACACACTCAAGCAGCGGGGCGGCTGAAGGACCTGTGGACACGCCTCTCTCTGGATCATGTGACCCGGTGACTGCATTCAATCCATCCTGATTCTTCCCCTATGTAACTAGAGGATCTGCGGTGACTCCTCCCTGCTGCGGGTCACATGGTTGGGTGACGTCCTCCTCTCTTTCACTATTGGTGGACTGACGGGTGGCAGAGTCTCAGCCTGCGCTGCAGTGAGTCCCGCCCGCGCCTGTCAGCTGTGTGTGGCAGCCTTCTCTTCAACTTCTTTGTGTGCCCCTGCTTCTAGGGGGGGGCAGCTGCCCCCCGCCCCACGGCGGGTACGCCCATGCCGGTACGTGTGGAAACTGTCACTACACGTACTGGAGACACGGACGTGTGAAAGAGGCCTAAAAAAAGTTACAAACTCTCCCACTGGACTATCACAATGAGTAGACTGATGGATTCTCAGGTAACTCGTTCTGCAGCCAACAATAGATCATGCAATGGAAAGACAAATGATGCAACATTTTTAATCAAACCCATTTACAAAAATGTTTTTTAACCAAACATGCATGCATTTAAATAAGGATAAAAATGACCCCAAAAGAGGATAAACGCTTTAAATAGATTTCTAAATAAAAGCGAAAGTGAATGGAAGAGAAGAGACAGGAATATTGTGCACATTTTATTTTTTTATATCATTAGTACAATGTATAATTCATGTTCATATCACTTTTGTTTAAAGGGTGAGCCCACATGGGACACAAAAATCCACTGTGAATCTGCAGCAAAATCACTAGTTATTACAGGCTGATTTTTAGGTGGATTTACAGTGTAATTTATTAGAAATATCACCACGAAAAGGGACAAGTCTATGAAAATCACAATAGAAATTGTAGCACAATTTAATTTTGGAGCGAGAAAGAATCTGAAGCATTTGAATGAACAATTATGTTAAAATCCACAACATTCCCATCTCATCTAAAGAAGGTGATACATCATAAGGCCTTTTTATCTATTTGTTTGTCAATTAAATTTACTAAAAATATATACACATTTATATATACAGATACAAAGATTGCGTGAATTAAACATATGAATTGTTATTCTAGTGCTGAAGATTTGCATTACGGATGTATAACCCCAATCCTAAAAAATGAATGAATTATTGACTTTAACATCTGTTGACACATTGTACCTCATTTCTTTTTCCTGAACACTTTATCGTCACACTTTTGTATGCCGAGAATGTAGAAACAGCCCTAGCGATGCCTTGGATGCTTTAGATACTTGGATGTACTGTACTGAAATAATAACTTTACGGCTTTTTGTTTCTATTCAACACTAGGACATTGGCATACTTTACTTTTATGAAGTGAAAACTGTAATTTTATATCATGTAATATATCACAAGCACATACTTAACATGGTGTGAATATTTTGCTCTGAATACAATAACAATTTTGCGTATGAGTCATGATTGTAAAAATCATTTGCAGTATAATTCTTTCCATTTAGAAAGATAGCATTGAAAGTCCAGATTGTTGCAGTCAATTGAAAATGTATTACTATTTACTAAGAATATCACATGTACCTCTCATATATTACTTTTATAAATCTATCTATCTGTCTCTCATATCTATTATATATATCATCATATCTATCTATTATCTATCTATCTATCTATCTATCTATCTATCTATCTATCTATTAGGAATAAAAATTGGGAAGCAGCACTCCAGGTTTAGCAAAAAATATATACTGTAGGAGTGGACTTTATTAGGCCCACATGGCTTGGCTCAATGTTTCGGCTTCAAAACCCTTTTTCAAGCAGAAAAAGGCTTTCCTATTTTTTATTCCTGTATATTTGGCAAGTACCGTGTTTTCTGGTGTGTAAGATGACTGGGCGTATAAGACGACCCCCCCAACTTTTCCAGTCAAAATATAAAATCTTCTTAAAAGTGGGGCGGGTCTTCTTATACGCCGGGTACGGACCAATCTGCATATGGTGGGGGGAGTGGTCCCGATGACGAAGGGAGGGGGTGTCTCAGAGGAAAGGTGTTGGATACCTCATCGTATCAGCGTGCTCTCTGCGGGTCTATGTGCTGGGGGGCGCGGCGGCTCCTATTTGTGCAGCGTGGGGGCTCTGTGCCTGGGGGTTGGCGGCTCCTCTTTGTGCAGCGTGGGGGCTCTGTGCTGGGGGGGGGCGGTGGCTCCTCTTTGTGCACCGTGGGGGCTCTTGCTGGGGGACGGCGGCGGTGGCTCTTTGTGCAGAGTCAGGGCTCTGCCGGCATTTCCTTAAACCCTGGAGGCCCCGGCAGCTCCATTGCTGCAATGCGGTGGCCTCCGGTAAAATGGCCACTGAGGGCGGGCATGCTCAGTTTCAGATCTCGTCTCCCGAGATCTTGAGACGAGATCTGAATCTGAGCATGCAGCGGCCATTTTCTCGGAGGCCACCACATCGCAGCAATGGAGCTGCCGGGGCCTCCGGGGATTGAGGAAATGCCGGCAGAGCCCCGACTCTGCACAAAGAGCCACCATCGCCGTCCCCAGCACAGAGCCCTCACGCTGCACAAAGAGGAGCCGCCGCCACCCCCAGCACATAGACCTGCAGAAAGCACCGCTGATACGATGAGGTATCCAACACCTTCCCTCTTAGAAGCCCCTTCCCTTCGTCATCGGGACGACTCCCACACCATATGCAGATTGGTCCGTACCTGGCGTATAAGACGACCCCTGACTTTTAAGAAGATTTTCAGGGTTAAAAAGTCATCTTATACGCCGAAAATACGGTATATGGATTAGTTGCAGGGAGGCCTGTGCACCCACTTGATTGCATGTGCTGTTCCATTTTTTTCTAACTATCTATTTATCTATCTATCTATCTATCTATCTATCTATCTATCTTATCTTTCTCATATTTATCTATCTGTCTCTCATATATATCTATCTACTGTATCATCTATCTATTTCTCATACCTATCTATCATCTATCTAATTTTCATTTTTTTTCATTAATGTACACTCTGCACCCCAGCTTGGCTGAAAAAAAACAGAAATGTAGAAAATTTTGCAAATTTATTAAAAAAAGAAAAACTGAAATATCACATGGTCATAAGTATTCAGACCCTTTGCTCAGACACTCATATTTACGTCACATGCTGACCATTTCCTTGTGATCCTCCTTGAGATGGTTCTACTCCTTCATTGGAGTCCATCTGTGTTTAATTAAACTGATAGGACTTGATTTGTAAAGGCACACACCTGTCTATATAAGACCTCACAGCTCACAGTGCAATTTCAAACCAAATGAGAATCAAAAGGTCAAAGGAACTGGCCAAGGAGCTCAGAGACAGAATTGTGGCAAGGCACACATCTGGTCAAGGTTACAAAAGAATTTCTGTAGTACTCAAGGTTCCTAAGAGCACAGTGGCCTCCATAATCCTTAAATGGAAGAAGTTTGGGAGAAGAGGGAGAAGAGCCTTGGTGAGAGAGGTAAAGAAGAACCTTAAGATGGGAGAAAGTTCCACAAAGTCAACTATCACTGAAGCCCTCTACCAGTTGGACCTTTATGGCAGAGTGACCCGACGGAAACCTCTCCAAGACATATGAAAGAGAGCTTGCTAAAAAACACATAACGGACACCCAGACTATGAGAAATAAGATTCTCTCGTCTGATGTGGTCTCCCATGCGGTGCCCCGACTGTGGGTTATGTATAAATGCGCATTATCTTGCAATGTTTACTATAAGTATTAATGCAATGTGTTTTGGTCATGCTGTGTTGTGTTTGTCTTGTCCAAATGTTTTACTGTTGTACAATGTTAAGTATATAGCTTAGGGTTAGTATAGTGTTAAGTTCATGGGCTGGTTTAGCAGCCTCTAAGCAGACAGGAAGTCCCTGTCTGCAGTTCAGTGCCTGGGCAGGCTAGCCCATGGCAGGATGTGCTCCCTGCTGGGAGATGGCCATACTCTTGGAGGGGAACAGAGATGCCAGTGGACTATCAGGCAGCGGGCACAGGAACTGCGTGTGTGCCCCACAAGAGACTTTCAGCTCCTGGGAGCCGACTGGGAGCCATTGCCTCTGCTGCTGCAGCCGTTGCTGTGAATAGGGATGGATCAGTAATTGTTACCTTCTATTCTTCATCTTTATTAAACAAGTTGCCACTATTGGGTCCTAAAGAGTGTGACGTGTTGTGCATTTAGAGGATGCCGTTCCAACCTGGAGAGCATCCGTGATCCTGCGGTAACCCACTGTGACCTGGGGCTGTGATTATAACTGTCTTCTCATGTGCAAGGGGCCAGAGTGTGGACTGACTGTGCCTTAGTGGACTCGCCCACGACTACCACCCGTGCCACCTTGTTGGGACGAAGATAGAACTTTTTGGTGATAATTCTATGCGGTATGTGTGGGGAAAAACACAGGCACTACTCATCACCTGCCAAATACAATCCCAACAGTGAAACATGGTGGTGGCAGCATCATGCTATGGGGGTGTTTTTCAGCTGCAGGGACAGGACGACTTGTTGCAATTGAAGGAAAGATGAATGTGGCCAAGTACAGAGATATCCTGGATGAATACCTCTTCCATAGTAATCTGGATCTTAGACTTGGCCAAAGGTTCACCTTCCAACAAAATAATGACTCTAAGCACACAGCTAAAAACAAAGAAGTAGCTTCAGAACAACTCTGTGACCATTCTTGACTGGCCCAGCCAAAGCCCTAACCTAAACCCAATTGAGCATCTCTAGAGAGACCTGAAAATGGCTGTCCACCAATGTTCACCATCCAACCTGATGGAACTGGAGAGGATCTGCAAGGAAGAATGGCAGAGGATCCCCAAATCCAGGTGTGAAAAACTTGTTGCATCATTCCCAAGAAGACTCATAGATGTACTAGCTCAAAAGGTGCTTCTACTCAATGCTGAACAAAGGGTCTAAGTACTGATGACCATGTGATATTTCAGTTTTTCTGTTTAAATAAATTTGCAAAAATTTATACATTTCTGTTTTTTTTCAGTCAAGATGGGGTGCAGAGTGTACATTAATGAGAAAAGAAAATGAACTTTTTTGAAATTACAAATGGCTGCAATGAAACAAAGAGTGAAACATTTAAAGGGGTCTGAATACTTTCTGTACCCACTGTATCTATTATCTATCCCTTATCTATCTATCTATTTATCTATAGCTCGTATCTACAGGTGCATCTCACAAAATTAGAATATCATCAAAAAGTTAATTTACAGGGTGGGCCATGTACATGGACACACCTAATAAAATGGGAATGGTTGGTGATATCAACTTTCTGTTTATGGCACATTAGTATATGGGAGTGGGAAAACGTTTCAAGATGGGTTGTGACCATGGCGGCTATTTTGAAGTCGGACATTTTGGATCCAACTTTATTTTTTCCAATGGGAAGAGGGTCATGTGACACAAGAAAATTATGTGCTTGGTTTTAATGTAACTTTATTCTATCATGAGTTATTTACAAGTTTCTCTTTGTTTACAGCCATTGACATGTCGGAAAGGTTAACACATGAGGAGCTGATAGAAATTGTGTTGATGTCTGGGGAACGCAGTACCCAGGTCATTGCAGCAGATTTCAATGCAAGACACCCTACATAAGAAAACTGTCACCATTCCCATTTCATTTTGGTGTGTCCATATAAATGGCCCACCGAAAAAAGTTTGTCTCATCACTAGTGTTGAGCATTCCGATACCGCAAGTATCGGGTATCGGCCGATATTCGCGTTATCGGAATTCCGATACTTAATTCCGATACTTTTTCCATATCGTATACCGGAATCGGAAGTTCCCATAATTCTTTGAGAGGCAATGTGATTTTAGTCAGCCAATGAGGAATCCTACGAAGTGTGGGCACATCCTGTAATGCTGCGGTCATCTTAACTAATGGCATGGCTGTGATTGGCTGCTGAAATGATGTCAGAATGCACTATAAAAGGCGCCGCCGCCATTTTTAGCGTCACTGTGCTGTGAACTCAGTAAGGGACAGAACGCTACTCTGCTCACTCTGAGGGACAGTTAGATATTGCGATTTTGTGTACTACTGTGCTTGAGGCAGGCTAGTTTACCAACCGCTGTGTAAAGCTTCATTTTGCCAGTGTTGTTTTAACAGCTCTGTGCAAGGTGTGTGTGTGACAGTGCAGGTGACGCTGCAGTTTGCTCTGCATCCACCGCTGTTTGTAGGCATCTGCACGTGTCACTGACTCTTTTTTTTTTATTTTATTTAGTGGAATTGGTGCAGCTCCATTATATTAGAAAAAATCTAATCTATTAGTGTGACGTGCTTCCATCCGTATACAATACATTGGTTGCAAACACTATAGAAGTACACAAAGGAGCTTTTCACAGATAGTGAATAGTTGTGTTTCAGTGTTCACTGCAGTCTGTGAGGTTTTGATTTTTTGAGTGCAGATCACGCTCCAGTTAGTTCTTCAACCACTGCCGGTTGTAGTCTGCTGAGCGTGTGTCACTGCCTCATCCTTCACATTTTTCTCTAATTGGTGCTGCTCCATTTTAGTGGAAAAAAATCTAATCTATTAGTGTGACGCGCTTCCATCCGTATACAATACATTGGTTGCAAACACTATAGAAGTACACAAAGGAGCTTTTCACAGATAGTGAATAGTTGTGTTTCAGTGTTCACTGTAGTCTGTGAGCTTTTCATTTTGTGAGTGCAGATTACGCTCCAGTTTGTACTTCAACCACTGCCGGTTGTAGTCTGCTGAGCGTGTGTCACTGCCTCATCCTTCACATTTTTCTCTAATTGGTGCTGCTCCATTTTAGTGGAAAAAAATCTAATCTATTAGTGTGACGCGCTTCCATCCGTATACAATACATTGGTTGCAAACACTATAGAAGTACACAAAGGAGCTTTTCACAGATAGTGAATAGTTGTGTTTCAGTGTTCACTGTAGTCTGTGAGCTTTTCATTTTGTGAGTGCAGATTACGCTCCAGTTTGTACTTCAACCACTGCCGGTTGTAGTCTGCTGAGCGTGTGTCACTGCCTCATCCTTCACATTTTTCTCTAATTGGTGCTGCTCCATTTTAGTGGAAAAAAATCTAATCTATTAGTGTGACGCGCTTCCATCCGTATACAATACATTGGTTGCAAACACTATAGAAGTACACAAAGGAGCTTTTCACAGATAGTGAATAGTTGTGTTTCAGTGTTCACTGTAGTCTGTGAGCTTTTCATTTTGTGAGTGCAGATTACGCTCCAGTTTGTACTTCAACCACTGCCGGTTGTAGTCTGCTGAGCGTGTGTCACTGCCTCATCCTTCACATTTTTCTCTAATTGGTGCTGCTCCATTTTAGTGGAAAAAAATCTAATCTATTAGTGTGACGCGCTTCCATCCGTATACAATACATTGGTTGCAAACACTATAGAAGTACACAAAGGAGCTTTTCACAGATAGTGAATAGTTGTGTTTCAGTGTTCACTGTAGTCTGTGAGCTTTTCATTTTGTGAGTGCAGATTACGCTCCAGTTTGTACTTCAACCACTGCCGGTTGTAGTCTGCTGAGCGTGTGTCACTGCCTCATCCTTCACATTTTTCTCTAATTGGTGCTGCTCCATTTTAGTGGAAAAAAATCTAATCTATTAGTGTGACGCGCTTCCATCCGTATACAATACATTGGTTGCAAACACTATAGAAGTACACAAAGGAGCTTTTCACAGATAGTGAATAGTTGTGTTTCAGTGTTCACTGTAGTCTGTGAGCTTTTCATTTTGTGAGTGCAGATTACGCTCCAGTTTGTACTTCAACCACTGCCGGTTGTAGTCTGCTGAGCGTGTGTCACTGCCTCATCCTTCACATTTTTCTCTAATTGGTGCTGCTCCATTTTAGTGGAAAAAAATCTAATCTATTAGTGTGACGCGCTTCCATCCGTATACAATACATTGGTTGCAAACACTATAGAAGTACACAAAGGAGCTTTTCACAGATAGTGAATAGTTGTGTTTCAGTGTTCACTGTAGTCTGTGAGCTTTTCATTTTGTGAGTGCAGATTACGCTCCAGTTTGTACTTCAACCACTGCCGGTTGTAGTCTGCTGAGCGTGTGTCACTGCCTCATCCTTCACATTTTTCTCTAATTGGTGCTGCTCCATTTTAGTGGAAAAAAATCTAATCTATTAGTGTGACGCGCTTCCATCCGTATACAATACATTGGTTGCAAACACTATAGAAGTACACAAAGGAGCTTTTCACAGATAGTGAATAGTTGTGTTTCAGTGTTCACTGTAGTCTGTGAGCTTTTCATTTTGTGAGTGCAGATTACGCTCCAGTTTGTACTTCAACCACTGCCGGTTGTAGTCTGCTGAGCGTGTGTCACTGCCTCATCCTTCACATTTTTCTCTAATTGGTGCTGCTCCATTTTAGTGGAAAAAAATCTAATCTATTAGTGTGACGCGCTTCCATCCGTATACAATACATTGGTTGCAAACACTATAGAAGTACACAAAGGGGCCTTTCACAGATACTGAACAGTTGTCTGCAGGGTTCACTGTAGTCTGTGAGGAATAACCACACTTAGGCCTTAACTTTTCTGACTTTCTTTATCAATCTACCAAGATGAAGAAGTCAGTGAGTAAGGCACGTGGTCGTGGTCGAGGCCGTGGATTTGCAGCAGGGAGAGGACGTGGGGATTCTGTGGCTGCTGCCGCACCCAGTGACACAGCATCCACCAGTTTTCCCCGTGAGCGTTCCTTTATGCGCACTTTTGTAGGAGCTCAGCGTACCCCCTGCTGCGTGAAGAACAAATTGAAGCCGTTGTTGGTTGGATGGCAGCCAATGCATCGACTTCAATACCTTCCACCTCCTCTCAGGACCACAGCACTGTTGAACAACCATCAGTCTCTTCACCGCCTGCCAAATTGCCCAGGCAGTCAGAGAGCTCTGTACAGGAGCCAGCTGAGTCTCTGCTTCTGTTCTCAGAATCTGTTGGCTTGGAAACAGGGGCCCAGCCAAGCAGCATTCTGGAATGTGAAGAAGAGGCAGTATGCAGTGATGCGCAACAGCTGTGTCTCTCTGAATCTGAAGAGGCGGGTGAGCCAGTGCGATGGTCAGCACACCGCAGAACGCATCTGATGATGATGAGACTCAGTTGCCAGTTTCTGTTGAGCATGGTGCTGGCCAGACCACCCAACAACAGCAGGTGATGGAAGAGGGTAGTGGTGGAGATGATGAGGTCCAAGACCCAACATGGCGTGAGGAACAGGAAGGTGGTGGGAGCAGCTCTGAGGAAGAGATTGCACCAACGGTCCAAACAGTAGGGAGAGGTAGGCTGCAGACTCGCTTGCCTGTAGCCTCCAGTTTGGCACCCGTTCGGAGCAGTTCTCTTACAACAGCCAAACCGGGCGCTCCCAGGACTTGCTCTGCGTGGTCCTTTTTTGATACAGTTGCAGATGATATTTGCTATGTAAAATGCAAGCTGTGTAATCAAAAAATTAAAAGAGGTAAAAGTGTCAGTAACCTTAATACAACAAATATGTGGAAACATGTGCGGTCAAAGCACTTTGTTGAGTTACAAAGACACACTGGAGATGTAGGCCAACCTACAGCAGCACCTACATCTTCAGCTCCTGTTGGAGCCTCTTCCTCCAGTTCACACACAGCTGGTAAGGCTTCCTCAAAGGATCGCCATGGAAGAACCTCTGTCACTGTTGTCCAGAGACACAGTGTTATTCCACCCACAGCTGCAAGTTCCCTGTCATCCTCACACACCCAGGCCACAAAACAGCCATCGGTAGCACAGGCATGGGATAAAAGACGGCCATACTCGGCAAACCATCCACGAGCACAGGCTCTGAATGCTGGCATTGCAAAACTCCTGTCCCTTGAAATGCTGTCATTCAGGCTGGTGGAGACTGACAGTTTCCGTGAATTAATGGCATTGGCAGTCCCACAATACAATGTGCCCAGCCGATTTTATTTCAGCAGGCAAGCCGTCCCTGGTCTGCAAAAGCATGTTGAGGCAAAAATTAAACATGCGCTACTAAACGCCGTCAGTAGCAAGGTCCACCTGACCACCGATGCGTGGACCAGTACCCATGGCCAGGGACGATACCTTTCACTCACTGCCCATTGGGTGAATGTTGTGGAGCCGGGTACAGATCTTGCGAGTGGCGCTGTACGTGTTCTGCCAACTCCAAGGATTGCCGGAATCAAGTCTGTCCACATTGACTCCTCCTCCTACTCCAGTTCCTCAGAATCATCGCTGCAGGAGCCGTCACGGTCTACCTCCACATGGACCCGTGGACGCTTACCTGATGCGACCGATATGAGCACAGCCGTGGCCAAACGGCAACAGGCCGTTCTGAAATTAATTCCCATGGGGAATCGAAGCCACACAGCGCAGGAGGTCTGGAATGCCATCAAGCAGGAGAGCGACGTGTGGTTTTTGCCAGCGAATCTCCAGCCAGGCTTGGTAGTGTGTGACAATGGCCGAAATCTGGTGGCAGCTCTGGGCCTTGGCAACCTCACTCACATACCATGTCTGGCACATGTGCTCAACTTGGTCGTGCAGAGTTTTTTGAGGGACTATCCGGATCTTGATGCACTGCTGCACAAGGTCCGCCTAGAGTGCGCTCACTTGCGACGTTCCAGCATGGCCAGATCGCGCATTGCAGCTCTGCAACGCAGATTGCGCCTTCCTGAACATCGCATCATATGTGACGTATCCACCAGGTGGAATTCAACGTTACATATGTTGGAGCGGTTGTGTGAGCAGCAGCCAGCAGTTATGGAGTATCAGCTGCATCAGGCGCAATCAACACGCAATTTGCGCCGTCCACACTTCACCATTAATGAGTGGGCCACTATGAAGGACATGTGCCACGTTTTGCGTGCGTTTGATGAGTCAACGCGGATGGCGAGTGCAGATGATGCACTAGTCAGCCTGACTGTCCCCCTTATCTGCCTGCTTCAAAAAACACTGCAAGCAATAAGGGATGAGGTTTTGGAAGAGGTGGAGAATGAGCAGTCACAAATTCCATCACCTTCTGGAAAGTCAGCGCAACGTGGTTCCTCACAAAGGGCTGGGCAGGGCTCACTTTGTGAGGAGGATGAGGAGGAGGAGTCAATGGAGGAGGAAGACATCGCTCCAGAGGGAGGTACACAACGCTCTAGTCAGTATGTAGAGCGAGGGTGGGGTGATGCAGAGCAGGCAGAGATAACGCCTCTTGCAGAGGACAGCGTTTCTTTGCCAGTTGGGAGTCTGCAGCACATGGTTGATTTCATGCTGCAGTGCCTAAGAAACGACCGCCGCATCGCCCACATTCTCACGACGTCTGATTATTGGGTGTACACCCTCCTAGACCCTCGCTACCGGGACAACGTCAAAAGCCTCATCACACCGTTGAACCGGGAGCGTAAAATGCGGGAGTACCAAGACACACTGGTGCAATCCCTAATGTTCTACCTTACTGCCGAGAGCACTGCTGCTGCTACTGCTTTACAAAGCAGCTCTGTGCGTCGAGGCAGTGTAGAGAGCTCTGCAACAAGAGGGAGCACACGCAGTGCCTCTGCACAGGGAAAGACCAGTATGTTCAAAATGTGGCAAAGTTTTGTGGCAGCGCCACAAATGTCTACACCATCCGAGAGGGCTCCAGTCAGCGGGAGGCAACGTATCCGTCAGATGGTGACAGACTACTTGGCTTTGCCTCTCAGTGTACTCCCAGATGGCTCTTCCCCATTCAAGTTTTGGGTCTCTAAGCTGGATACATGGCCAGAGCTTAGCCAGTATGCATTGGAGGTGCTGGCTTGCCCTGCTGCCAGTGTATTATCGGAGCGCGTCTTTAGTGCTGCAGGTGGTGTACTAACAGACCGTCGCATGCGACTATCCTCCGATAATGTAGACCGGCTTACTTTTCTGAAAATGAACAAGGCATGGATCTCGCCAGAATTTCTCTGTCCGTTTTCAGATTAAATAACTGGTTCGCAACGTTATCCATGTCTCCTGTTATGTTCATCTTTCTACCACCTGAACTCTACTCCCTGGGCTCCAACACTGCCAGTTGCTGCTCAGAAGTGTCGTGTCCACAGAACAAAACACAAGCTCTACTGTTAGTGGGGTTCAGTAACGCCAGCTGTTCCCCTGCTGTGTCAACGGCAAGAAGTGTCCTGTTCCCGACACATGGACAGAAAAACACATGACCAACATGCTCCAAATAGGGAAGAGCCGTCACCCTGCTTGTTATGCTGAAAACATGAAATTGTGAAGTTTTGCAGGCCTAGAATGATAAATTTTTATGACAAATATGGACAAATAATAATTTGTCATCACAGCGCATATCTGCACATGTCTATTAGAAATGGTAACAAAAAATAAAACATAGTCTACTCTTCACATTTTTAAATTAATGCATAAAAGTACATTTCAGACTTATGAATTAATGCTTTTTAAGGAACTTTATCTGTACCTGTAAGATAATGCACTCAATGGATGTACGAATCATTAAATCCTCATCATCATCATCACGAGGTTTATTTATGACAGACATTATAAAATACACATACTGATGCCAACTGTAACTTCAAACACCATATATGAAATGGCCAGCATGTAAACATGGTAATAATGTCCAATAATAAATTATTACATCTAGAAAGTGCATCATGCATACTGACAATAGGTACTTATACCTGCAAGTGCTGTTGAAACAACCACAAGAGATATAAATTAATACTGGTATATAGGTATCACAGTGCATAGTTACTCATGGACAATGTTGATGTAATACTGTATCTCAATTAAGTCAGCGTCAACCATTAGGCTTGTTAGTCTTGTACATTGTTAAAGAGGGAACGTAATTTTTTGGTTTGTCATAGGTGTAGTATTACACATTAAATTATTACTGCTGTATTTTTTTTTGCGTCCCTAGTGCGCAATAACGCAGCCTAACCTCACATTTGATAGTCAGCTAATTGCCACACGCTACCCTACCCTACGCGTGACAGTAGGAAGGTAGTGTTGACGGATAAAGCTTTGCGCAACCAGACATTCTTTTACCCTCTTCAACACTCTACAAGCAAAAAATGCATGATTTCAGCCGCAGACTTTATTGACGTACAGTATAACATCGGCATTACCCATCAGAGGCTGTCCACTGTCTGATACAGACATAGAATATACCTTTGCTATCCGTAGCCTTTGTTTCACCTACACTTGCAGGCACACACTTAAATTGTGACAAACAATGCCTAATGTTTTTTTAAATGGTTATTTTTTATTGTACATTATTGTGTCATCAATCACATTGATGAGTCCATGCTGGACATGTCATACATGCTATAGAAAGTTACGATTTTATGAACTTAAATAATTGAATTGTCTGTGACTGTCACATAAAATTTGCGATGATGATGATGAGTGACTATTACAAAATCCATTGTCTTCACTATGTTATGGTTTAACATAGCGTTCCTTAAGCATTATTCATAAAAAAAAACATTTACTTTTATTCTTAAATTTACAACACTATATTTTGTTACCAATTTTTTGGGTGTTGTGTTGTTCCATTTATTTTTGGCATGTGCATATATGCGTTTATATTTGTATTTTCTTTATTTTTCCTTCTTGAAATTAGAAAACATGTGTATCTTTGTACCGTGTTAGCCAGTAGATAGAAAAATATTTAGACTTCAGAGTCAGCAGTGGTTGATACCTTTTTATGGATAACTGAAAAGATGGAAACAAATTGCAAGCTTTCAAGGCTACTCACGTCTCTTCATCAGGGAAAGACTAACTAAAAAAATTAAGCATCACATATTTCTATACACAACAGGACACAGGAATAGTGCAATAGGTAAGACAAGTAAGTGACGTGTATCAGAACTGTCATTATCTCACAGGGATGAACATAAATATTGGAACAGTTCCTAGATAAGGATAGAAAGTTTGATTGCCCTCTCATTGGCGTATTTTTTGGGGTTTTCATGACCCTGGAAGGTCATAGACGCAGATTCCTTAATTGATATAGAATGACATAAATCCATGTGATCTATTCATTCCATCACTAACAGTGTCAAAGGTCATGATGAGCTTATATTCTGAAACCTTTGTACGTTTCTCATATTTGAAGTTATATTTTAATACCAGTAATTCCATATCCATGATGCTATGACCGGGCATACAAAAGTCTTTTGCCACAGGTAAATTCATTAATTTATCTGTGATTGTGTGGCGCTGATAATTCATCCTTGTTCTCCTTTTTGTTGCCGGTCTCCCCTCACTTGTCCCTCCCTCACTTGTCTTAGCTATTCCTGTGTCCTGTTGTGTGTAGAAATATGTGATTCTTCATTTTTGGCTTTACTCTTAGCCTGATGAAGACACCTGAGTAGTCTCGAAAGCTTTGAATTTGTTACCATATTTTCAGTTAGCCATTAAACGTTATCAACCACAGAGGACTGTCAAGTATAAATATTTTTCTATTCTTGTAATTGAAATTCATCATTTTATTGTCGTAGTAAAACTTCATTTATTCTTGTTTGAAGTACATACATTTGCAATGGCCACGTAACAAGGCAATAACTCAATATTTTGTGCCTACACCCTCCTTGACCCTGGGCTTCAACAGCGCCAGTTGCTGCTCAGAAGTGTTAGATGCACAGATGAAAACAATCGCTGATGTGTTTGTGGGGTTCAGTAACGCCTGCTGTTCCCCTGCTGTGTGTCTGGCAAAAATTACTGCTGCTAACTACAACTTCAACTTCAAACGTCTCATACTAGGCCTCTGCCTACACCCTCCTTGACCCTGGGTTTCAACAGCGCCAGTTGCTGCTCAGAAGTGTTAGATGCACAGATGAAAACAATCGCTGATGTGTTTGTGGGGTTCAGTAACGCCTGCTGTTCCCCTGCTGTGTGTCTGGCAAAAATTACTGCTGCTAACTACAACTTCAACTTCAAACGTCTCATACTAGGCCTCTGCCTACACCCTCCTTGACCCTGGGCTTCAACAGCGCCAGTTGCTGCTCAGAAGTGTTAGATGCACAGATGAAAACAATCGCTGATGTGTTTGTGGGGTTCAGTAACGCCTGCTGTTCCCTGCTGTGTGTCTGGCAAAAATTACTGCTGCTAACTACAACTTCAACTTCAAACGTCTCATACTAGGCCTCTGCCTACACCCTCCTTGACCCTGGGCTTCAACAGCGCCAGTTGCTGCTCAGAAGTGTTAGATGCACAGATGAAAACAATCGCTGATGTGTTTGTGGGGTTCAGTAACGCCTGCTGTTCCCCTGCTGTGTGTCTGGCAAAAATTACTGCTGCTAACTACAACTTCAACTTCAAACGTCTCATACTAGGCCTCTGCCTACACCCTCCTTGACCCTGGGCTTCAACAGCGCCAGTTGCTGCTCAGAAGTGTTAGATGCACAGATGAAAACAATCGCTGATGTGTTTGTGGGGTTCAGTAACGCCTGCTGTTCCCTGCTGTGTGTCCGGCAAAAATTACTGCTAGCTACCTAATCATGGTGAAAAAAACATGACATCTCAAAGTGTCTAGTGCTACACATAGATATGAGGCTACACCATGATTTCTAAGCTGTAAACATTTGAAACGTCAACTTTCAAACCATAAAATGATTTGTCTGTCACAAATCGGTAACAAAATAATTGTGACATATTATTACAGATATGCACATGTCGAAAACAAATGCAAACACAAAAGCCTACTTATGCTATAGGATACTGATGGTCAACCTTGTCACTCCATAGCTTAGACAAATCCAACTCACATCATGATGACTCAAATACTGCAATGTTGGAAGTGCATAATGTGGGTTGAACTTTGACAACTGCTGCAGTGCGAAGGTTATACTTCAGTGTTCTTGCCTTTGAAATAAAAGCATACAAGTAAATATAATATCCAATGTTGATTAAGGGACGTGATGTACACCTGTAATATTGTGCAAACAATGCATGTAGGAATAGTCCTCTTCAACATTACTTATATTTGTGTCATTTTAAAAAATACATATTTGATTAGAAAGTTAACAGCCCATATCATAAAGGTCCTTCATGTAAACATGATAATCGCTAACAAAAAATCATGCATTACCTTGGTAAAGTCAATAGTGCATAGTCACAATAGCAAAATATATACCTGTAAGTGGTGCTGAAAGAACGACAACTGATAGAATAGGTGAATGATATCTATTTATCAGACTGAATAGCGACACCTGTACAATGTCGATATAATACTGTACCTTAACAAAACAGCTGTGTCACACCTCACACGCATTTTTCTTGTAGCTTGTTATGTAATAGGGCACATGCGTGTATGTTTCATCATAGGTGCATGTTTACTGAGTAAAGCAGTCATGACAACGCCTTTGTGTTGTCGGTACGCTTGCGATGATGAACGATGCGCACCGTGAATGTTAGTCTGCGTCATAAGACGCACAGACGCTCCAATACCCAACGCGTCACAGCAGGAAGCCAGTCTGTGCGTCCAAACAAAGGCGCAAGCATACATGCACGTACCCTTTTATAAAGCTATATAAAAAAAAGGATGTAGTAGTAACGCACACTTTATTGAGGTACAGTATTACATCGCCATTCACCATCTGTGGCTATGCAGACTCATCTATATATACCTTATCTATCCGTTGTCATGCTTGCAAGTCCACAGTCAGGCATAAATAGCTGTTTTCACTATGCACTTTTTAAAGGTTTTTTTTGTTAATATAAATGATTGGCACATATTATCAGTATTACATGATGGAAAATTTTAGATATTTTTAAAAACTTTTTAGTGATATTATTCAGCAAATGAAAATGGTTGTACATACTGTTACTTATCCATCATTAATGGATTCTGATATGTACTTGTATGCTTTTATTTAAAACCGTATAGCAGATTATTTAACCGATTTTTATTGTGGTTTGCATTGCTTTTCAACATGTTAATGTATGCGTTTATGTTTGTCAATTATTAATTTACATATATTTTTTAAAGTAAAATCATCATCTTATGGTACTAAAGGTTATATTTCTCTTGTTTGGAGTATAGACATTTTTAATTGACACGTAACAAGGAAAATACTTGATCTAGTATTTAAACATCCTCCTTGACCCTGGGCTCCAACACCGCCAGTTGTTGCTCGGAAGTGCTGTTAGCACAGTTAACACTTGCTCCCGTGTTACTGGGGTTCAGTAATGTCAGCTGTTCCCCTGCTGTGTGAACGGCAAAAAGTCCTGCTGCCTCCACCATGTTCTCTTCTCATCCCTGGGTTACAACACCGCCAGTTGTTTCTCGGAAGTGCTGTTAGCACAGTTAACACTTGCTCCTGTGTTACTGGGGTTCAGTAATGTCAGCTGTTCCCCTGCTGTGTGAACGGCAAACAGTCCTGCTGCCTCCACCATGTTCTCTTCTCATCCCTGGGTTACAACACCGCCAGTTGTTTCTCGGAAGTGCTGTTAGCACAGTCTACACTTGCTCCTGTGTTACTGGGGTTCAGTAATGTCAGCTGTTCCCCTGCTGTGTGAACGGCAAACAGTCCTGCTGCCTCCACCATGTTCTCTTCTCATCCCTGGGTTACAACACCGCCAGTTGTTTCTCGGAAGTGCTGTTAGCACAGTCTACACTTGCTCCCGTGTTACTGGGGTTCAGTAATGTCAGCTGTTCCCCTGCTGTGTGAACGGCAAACAGTCCTGCTGCCTCCACCATGTTCTCTTCTCATCCCTGGGTTACAACACCGCCAGTTGTTTCTCGGAAGTGCTGTTAGCACAGTCTACACTTGCTCCCGTGTTACTGGGGTTCAGTAATGTCAGCTGTTCCCCTGCTGTGTGAACGGCAAAAAGTCCTGCTGCCTCCACCATGTTCTCTTCTCATCCCTGGGTTACAACACCGCCAGTTGTTTCTCGGAAGTGCTGTTAGCACAGTCTACACTTGCTCCTGTGTTACTGGGGTTCAGTAATGTCAGCTGTTCCCCTGCTGTGTGAACGGCAAACAGTCCTGCTGCCTCCACCATGTTCTCTTCTCATCCCTGGGTTACAACACCGCCAGTTGTTTCTCGGAAGTGCTGTTAGCACAGTCTACACTTGCTCCCGTGTTACTGGGGTTCAGTAATGTCAGCTGTTCCCCTGCTGTGTGAACGGCAAAAAGTCCTGCTGCCTCCACCATGTTCTCTTCTCATCCCTGGGTTACAACACCGCCAGTTGTTTCTCGGAAGTGCTGTTAGCACAGTCTACACTTGCTCCTGTGTTACTGGGGTTCAGTAATGTCAGCTGTTCCCCTGCTGTGTGAACGGCAAACAGTCCTGCTGCCTCCACCATGTTCTCTTCTCATCCCTGGGTTACAACACCGCCAGTTGTTTCTCGGAAGTGCTGTTAGCACAGTCTACACTTGCTCCCGTGTTACTGGGGTTCAGTAATGTCAGCTGTTCCCCTGCTGTGTGAACGGCAAAAAGTCCTGCTGCCTCCACCATGTTCTCTTCTCATCCCTGGGTTACAACACCGCCAGTTGTTTCTCGGAAGTGCTGTTAGCACAGTCTACACTTGCTCCTGTGTTACTGGGGTTCAGTAATGTCAGCTGTTCCCCTGCTGTGTGAACGGCAAACAGTCCTGCTGCCTCCACCATGTTCTCTTCTCATCCCTGGGTTACAACACCGCCAGTTGTTTCTCGGAAGTGCTGTTAGCACAGTCTACACTTGCTCCCGTGTTACTGGGGTTCAGTAATGTCAGCTGTTCCCCTGCTGTGTGAACGGCAAACAGTCCTGCTGCCTCCACCATGTTCTCTTCTCATCCCTGGGTTACAACACCGCCAGTTGTTTCTCGGAAGTGCTGTTAGCACAGTCTACACTTGCTCCCGTGTTACTGGGGTTCAGTAATGTCAGCTGTTCCCCTGCTGTGTGAACGGCAAAAAGTCCTGCTGCCTCCACCATGTTCTCTTCTCATCCCTGGGTTACAACACCGCCAGTTGTTTCTCGGAAGTGCTGTTAGCACAGTCTACACTTGCTCCTGTGTTACTGGGGTTCAGTAATGTCAGCTGTTCCCCTGCTGTGTGAACGGCAAACAGTCCTGCTGCCTCCACCATGTTCTCTTCTCATCCCTGGGTTACAACACCGCCAGTTGTTTCTCGGAAGTGCTGTTAGCACAGTCTACACTTGCTCCCGTGTTACTGGGGTTCAGTAATGTCAGCTGTTCCCCTGCTGTGTGAACGGCAAAAAGTCCTGCTGCCTCCACCATGTTCTCTTCTCATCCCTGGGTTACAACACCGCCAGTTGTTTCTCGGAAGTGCTGTTAGCACAGTCTACACTTGCTCCTGTGTTACTGGGGTTCAGTAATGTCAGCTGTTCCCCTGCTGTGTGAACGGCAAACAGTCCTGCTGCCTCCACCATGTTCTCTTCTCATCCCTGGGCTACAACACCGCCAGTTGTTTCTCGGAAGTGCTGTTAGCACAGTCTACACTTGCTCCTGTGTTACTGGGGTTCAGTAATGTCAGCTGTTCCCCTGCTGTGTGAACGGCAAACAGTCCTGCTGCCTCCACCATGTTCTCTTCTCATCCCTGGGTTACAACACCGCCAGTTGTTTCTCGGAAGTGCTGTTAGCACAGTCTACACTTGCTCCCGTGTTACTGGGGTTCAGTAATGTCAGCTGTTCCCCTGCTGTGTGAACGGCAAAAAGTCCTGCTGCCTCCACCATGTTCTCTTCTCATCCCTGGGTTACAACACCGCCAGTTGTTTCTCGGAAGTGCTGTTAGCACAGTCTACACTTGCTCCTGTGTTACTGGGGTTCAGTAATGTCAGCTGTTCCCCTGCTGTGTGAACGGCAAAAAGTCCTGCTGCCTCCACCCTGTTCTCTTCTCATCCCTGGGTTACAACACCGCCAGTTGTTTCTCGGAAGTGCTGTTAGCACAGTCTACACTTGCTCCCGTGTTACTGGGGTTCAGTAATGTCAGCTGTTCCCCTGCTGTGTGAACGGCAAAAAGTCCTGCTGCCTCCACCATGTTCTCTTCTCATCCCTGGGTTACAACACCGCCAGTTGTTTCTCGTAAGTGCTGTTAGCACAGTCTACACTTGCTCCTGTGTTACTGGGGTTCAGTAATGTCAGCTGTTCCCCTGCTGTGTGAACGGCAAACAGTCCTGCTGCCTCCACCATGTTCTCTTCTCATCCCTGGGCTACAACACCGCCAGTTGTTTCTCGGAAGTGCTGTTAGCACAGTCTACACTTGCTCCCGTGTTACTGGGGTTCAGTAATGTCAGCTGTTCCCCTGCTGTGTGAACGGCAAACAGTCCTGCTGCCTCAACTTTAATTTCCATGGGTACCTTCTGCTACCCATCCGGGTTCCAGTACCGTCAGCTGGCTCTCCGCAGTGCCTTTGGCCTAGGTGCCTCCATGTCGGTATCCGAGTTCCAGCAACGTCTGCTGGTCCTTGGTAGTGCTTTGGAGCACAGGTACCTCCTGCTTAGTAACCGTGTCCCAGTAACGTCAGCTGGTCCTCGGTTGTGCCATTGGCTCTTTTCCTTCTGCTGACCCTCCGGGTTCCAGCACAGTCAACTGGTCCTCATTACTTTCATTGGCTCTTGTACCTTCTGCTACCCATCCGGGTTCCAGTACCGTCAGCTGGTTCTCCGCAGTGCCTTTGGCCTAGGTGCCTCCATGTCGGTATCCGAGTTCCAGCAACGTCTGCTGGTCCTTGGTAGTGCTTTGGAGCACAGGTACCTCCTGCTTAGTAACCGTGTCCCAGTAACGTCAGCTGGTCCTCGGTTGTGCCATTGGCTCTTTTCCTTCTGCTGACCCTCCGGGTTCCAGCACAGTCAGCTGGTCCTCATTACTTTCATTGGCTCTTGTACCTTCTGCTACCCATCCGGGTTCCAGTACCGTCAGCTGGTTCTCCGCAGTGCCTTTGGCCTAGGTGCCTCCATGTCGGTATCCGAGTTCCAGCAACGTCTGCTGGTCCTTGGTAGTGCTTTGGAGCACAGGTACCTCCTGCTTAGTAACCCTGTCCCAGTAACGTCAGCTGGTCCTCGGTTGTGCCATTGGCTCTTTTCCTTCTGCTGACCCTCCGGGTTCCAGCACAGTCAGCTGGTCCTCGTTACTTCCATTGGCTTTTGTACCATCACCAACAGGACAAAGAAGGTTAAGACAAACTACAAGAAACAGAACAAGAGACAGAAGAACAATAAGCAGAAGATCAAAAAGCAGAAGAACATTAAGTATAAGACCAAAATGAAGAGCAAAATATATGCTCTAAATTCTAAGCAGAAGAAGACTAAGCAGTGTATGGGGGTGAGTCCGTTCCTCCTCGTGGTGCCCCTGGAAAATGCCTGATGCTGCTGCAGGCTAAACTGAACGCGGACAAATACTGTTGTAATTAAAATCTTTCGTGACAGCAAGAACGGAAGGATGAAAATTCAGAGTTTTACAGATTACAAGTACAGGAATGTCTGTCACAAATAAGAATATGATGAAAAGGATGAATAGGAAGAAGATGAAGAAGTAGAATATGAAGAATAATAACTGTTTAATAAGAGCAATATAAGTAATGTTAACAAAAAGATGAATAGCAAGAAGTTTTAGAAGATTAAGAAGGTGAAGATGAAGAATAATTTGATGAGAAAGATGATGCTGCTGAAGATTATGAAGGAGAAAGTGTGTGAAAAGTTAAAAAGGTGAAGACCATGGAAGTTGTGAAACAGACATATTTGACAAAATAGAAAAAAGGTTAACAACATTGTGAATTTCTTCGTCAATCCGAACGTATTTCCTAAAAAAAAAAAATTAATGCTATTCCATTGGATTGGGTTAAACATCTATGCCTTTAATGTCTCCTCAACCTCCCCCAATACATTCTACATTACTCTTTCTTGTTTTCCTTCATGTACAATTAACCAACAAGGCAAGAATGGGTTTTTTTTAATTTCGATATTTTGTTCCCATAGACTTACATGGGACTTCCGGTATCGGTATCGGGTATCGCCGATATTTTAGTGATATCGGCGATACCATTACGATTCCGATACTTTAGGATATCGGAAAGTATCGCTCAACTCTACTCATCACTGAACATAATGTTCTGTGTAAACTGAGGGTCCTGTTTCAATTTTTGTTTTGCCCATTTTGCAAATTCAGCACGCCTATCTGGGTCATCCTCGTTGAGATGCTACAGCAGCTGGATTTTGTAAGGGTGCGATTGTGAGTAGCTAATATCCGCCGAAGGGATGTTTGACTGATGCCAGATCAGTGTTTATTTTCTCGGGCGTATTCAGCGTGTGTGTAAAATCACAGCACGCTGCGATTGTCACCGAGACTCGACAATGCAAGCCTATGGGTACGAGAAAAAAAATCGCACAGCACTCGGACCATGCAAGTGTTGTCAGATTTTTACGCACCAATGTACTTTGAAAAGCCAGCAATTGATGTGCCTGATGACAGGTTAGAATAGAATAGTAAAATTTCCCATGGTACTTGCGCTCACATAGGTGAAGTGAGTTCATTGAACTCGCTGGACCTGTCTGACGACACCACGAGCAGGAGAACTTTCTCATGCTAGCGGTGCCCTCAGACAGGGAATAGCAGTTCACAGGCAGACACTGAGCACACGATGCTCAGTGTCTGCTGGATGACAGGTTGTGTGGATGCATCATGCATCCATGCAGCCTGCTATCTATCTGTAGCAGAGCTAGACCTGTCATGGGACAAATGGATCAAAAGAATCTCTGCGGAAAGTTGAGGAATATTGTTGTTTGGTTTCTTTACCTCTTTTGCAGATGACGAGGGCATTGGGGGAATAGGTGAGGTCGTAAGTATGGTTTAATTAAGATTATTAAAGGAGTCTGTGTGTTAGGGGGCGAGTTCCCACTTCTGCACAGGGGGAATCTCGAGCCATCTCCGATGCAGTCCCCCATCCTTCTCCTGCCACAGTGGAGCCTGCTCAGCTGAGACGTCGGTCCCAGTGTCTCGCCCAGCTTGATACGGTACAAAGGGTTACTGCTGCCTCACTAGGTTCTGTAATTGTAACCAGTACTGGTCTGCGGCGAGCAGACGGCTGTGGGACTAAGTCCTGCTTTTCCCCTTCTGAGCGTGCCCAGGGTAAGGCCTCTCATTGGAGACCAAGGGTCACATGCCCAGGTACTGCAGCAACTCCTATTGGTCCTCTAAGAAGGTCCTGAACATGCTCTAGTTCGATGGCAGTCTCCCATTGGTCTTTCCAGGAAGGTCCTGTAGTTGCTGCTGCTATTAAAAGGTTGCATGGCCGCACGGCCATGAGTTAGTATTAATTCTGTTATGTGCCTTGCGCGAGTATGGTCTTATGCATGTGTTTAGGGACCCGGCTGAAATAAGCCCCTAGAATACCGGCACCTCCGGTAAGGAGTTTGTGTGCATGGGTTCAGGGCTCTGGCTGAAATAAGCCCCTAGTATACCGGCACCTCCGGTGAGGAGTTTGCTGTGTGCATTGTTGACTACATTATTTCTGACTGCTATCAGCTCTGCAGTTACCTCTGTGCTCCTGAGCGCTTTGCAGGACACAGCGTTTATGTCCCGACTCTGTGCAGTAACAGAGTTCGCCTATACTGCCATATCGTGCCATTCAGTGTCTATACCAAAGACTCTGTGAAGCAACAGTGTTCGCTTATACCGCCATATCGTGCCATTCAGTGTCTATACCAGCGACTCTGTGAAGCAACAGTGTTCGCTTATACCGCCATATAGCGTCATTTGCTAGCAGCAGGTTCTTCCTGCGCGGTGGACCCCGGGCTGCGAATGCACCTTTAATTTTATATTTAATTGGTGCATTCCGCGAGCCTAACACTGTGTCTTTCTTTCAATTAAAGGACTTTTTCTGGGTGTCTGTTTTCTTACAATGTGACTATGGGGTTAGTAAAGGGTGCGTCTTATTGATGCCTCTCCATTACTAACCTCGGGGCTTGATGCCATCTGATAATACAAAGGTGACATCAACTCCCCCAACTATCGCCCTACTTGCCACCACTACAGGGCAAGTGGGAAAAGCGAGGCTAATTTTAGAATTGGCGCATCTTAGAGATGCGCCTTTTCTGGGGCGGCTGAGAGCTGATGTTTTTAGCCTGGGGGAGGGGGACAGTATCCATAGCCCCTTCCTAGGCTATTAGTATCACCCCACAGCTGTTTGCATTGCATTTGCTGGTTATTAATTATAGGGGGACCCTACGTCTTTCTTTTATGGTCCCGATTTTAATAGCCAGTAAATACTATGTATACAGCTGTGAGCTGATATTAATAGCCTAGGAAGTTCCATGGGTATTACCCCCTTCCCAGGCTATAAACATCGGTCCCCAGCCGTCGGCTTTCCCTCTGCTGGCTACAAAAATTGCGCGGGATCGCATACCATTTTTTTCCGAAAAATAATCTTTTCTTAGATACATTTACAGTAAGCTGCAAACACACTGTACTAATTGTATATGTCACTGACATCTATATATCTATCTATTCTATTTGTATTTACTGTATGTAATCCATCTCTTCTATCCTGTCGGCTCCTGCAGTGATTTTACATTACACGGGACATGAATTGCCGGCTTTTCTTCTATCTATGTAATATATATATTCATATATATGTGTGCATCCCTGACATCTATTTATCTATGTATTCTATGTGTATATATCTATTCTATCTATTCTATTCTAACCTGTCAGTGTGATTTTACTGTACTGCGACACATGAATTTCTGGCTTTTATTCTATCTATCTATCCTTCTATCTATCATCTATCTATCTATCTATCTATCTATCTATCTATCTATCTATCTATCTATCTATCTATCTATCTATCCTTCTATCTATCTATCTCTTCTATCTATCTATCTATCTATCTATCTATCTATCTATCTATCTATTACTATTATACTACATATATATACGTATATTGTATGCGTGTGTTTGTGTGTTTTGACGAATATTTCATTTGAAAACAATGTGTAAATTACATAGAGAATAGCTCTATGTAAAAGCTCATGTTAAAAACGCATTGCAATCGGATAGCAATCGCACTGCATTCGGATGTAAATCGGATGCTAGGTGTGAAAAATCAGATTGTACTCGCATTACACGCCTGCGACTCTCGGCAGGGAGACTCGGACCGATTTTTCATACGTTTAGTGTAACGCCGGCCTAATGGTTAAAATAGAAATATAAATGTGAAAAAGAGACACTATATAAAGAGAAAAAAGAAAATGTACCTGATGAAGTTACAAATAATCATAATGTACTGTACTTATCTAATTAAATGTTATTCTTTTGAAAATCAAAAGGCATTTTATATTCTTCTTTTATAAATACAGTTTTTTGTTTCATTGTGGTGGTTGAGACATTATTTTGACTATTACAGTAGCTTACAAAGAAATTAACATCAGTAATAACAGCATTCATTAGGAAAAATAATGAACTGGTAGAATCCTTGAGTCAGTAATCTAGAAAGAAATTAGCCATATCAACTAAGTTTTAGTAGCAAAACAAAACATAAATTTCATAGCATTATATTTTCTCCAGCCTATACAAACCCAAATCAAAAAAGTTTGAAAAACTCTTAAAGCCAAATTTTATTCACAAAATAACATAGAACACAGATCAGAAGATGACAGTTCTGTTTTCCATTTCACTTGAAAAAAATAACTCATTTACCAATTGATGGCAGCAACACATCACAAAAAAAGCTGAAACAGGGTTAATAAAAGGCAAAAATAGTAAGTGTTACTAATAAAAAATAGCTGGCTGGTCACGAGACTGTATAAAACGAGCATGTTAGAGAGGCATTGTCTTCAGAAGCAAAGATTGTCAGATGATCATCTAAAAATTGTGAAACAATTTCATAAAAAATTTCCTCAACGTTATATTGAAAAGATGTTGAATATTCCACCATTTACATTACATAATATCATCAAAATTTTCAGAGATTCTGGAGAAAAACATGTGCATAAAGGGACAAGGCCAAAGTTCAGTATTTGAAGCGCGTGATCTATGGGCCTTCAGCCGACACTGCGTTAAAATCAGATATGATTTGACCATGCAAATTAATGCATGGGTTGAGAAATATTTCCTGAAATAATTAGCATTGAACTCAATTCACCTTGCAATTCCCAAATGCAAGTTAAAAATCTGTCATGTAAAGAAGAAACTATATGTGAACACAATCCAGAAACGTTGCCGCTTTCTCTGGGCCAAAGCCAATATAAAATGGATGAAGCAAAAAGGGAAAACAGTCCTGTGGTCATATGAATCAAAATTTAAAATTTCTTATGGAAACCATGAACCATCCAAAACGATCGCCAAACATAAATTTGGCACGAATATGGCACATTCGGATTCGTGATTGGAAACACAAGCAAAATTTTATAAAATCAGAAAAAATCGGTAACATTCTGTAAAAGTCCGGGAAAATATTTGCGTTGCCACAAAAGTATTTTCAGCACTTTAGTAACGATAATGGTGGTGTATCATGAGCGTCTTGTACGTTTTTGATGAGGGGAGGGGGTTAGCAGAGCTCAGAGGTGCGGCATTCTTGTAAACAGTAATTTTTTTCCAAACTTTATGTGTGCTAACCAATCAGGGTCCAGGAAGCACCCACAATGTCCTGACACAATGGCTTGTGTCATTGGCTGCTGAAATCACATGTCCCTCTCTATATAAATAGCGGACATCTTGTTTTAGCGCCATTTTGACACTGTAACAGTGCAGAGGCTGCTCCTGACGCTGGCACTGTTAGCAGCAAGATTTTAGCTAGTTAACTGGGTGGTTGTATATCAGTCAGATAGTGTAGCTAGTGTCCAGTGTGGCTGTTAAATTTACCTTCCAACACTAGTGATGGACAAACCCCCCGATGATTGAGACTGGCGGGTTCGCCAGACTTTTTTGTAAAGTTTGAGCTCGGGGCCGGAGATGACGCGAACTTGCGTCCGAACCCCGAGCTTGGACTTTACAGATATGGGCCATTATAATTATACTTACCTGTCCAGCGACGCATTCTCCCGTCCTGCTGTCTCCCGGCCACATCTGCTTCCGGGGCCGCTCATTAACTGCTGGCGGTATTCACTGCACTCGGCAGTCTTTGGCTTTTTCCGGCAGTGTTCGTGCGATGACGTCAGACACGTAGTGATGCAGACATGACAAGCAATGCATCCTCAGTCACAACTGTGCCTGTGACCAGCAGTGTCTGTGGGCCTGCAGCTCGCAGAGATGGCAAGGGTTGCCTAGTTTGGGCCTTTTTTGACACTGCAAAGGATTAGTCAACTCACATAATCTGCCAACTTTGCAAAAAAAACTGAATTGAGGTAAAAAGTGCAATAATTTGACTACTACATGTATGAACCTTCACATGCACAATCAACATGCTTAACTGTGGGAATCCCACTACACAAAAATGTGGACCAGCAGACCTCAACAACCATCAGCCGCACCATCAATTGCATTTGCTGCTTCTTCCTCCTCCTCTGTTACCGTGCCAACCATTAAGACGCAGGTCTTCGACCGCAGAACCTAGGGTTCTTTACCTGCTCCAGTCACCTGACTAAGAGCGCTGTCAGCAGTAATGGAAGCTGATATGCCTGCTGTTTTTGACCGATCTCAGAGAACAAGCACACCACAAATTTCTCAGTCCACCGTAACATTTCTCCTGCACCTCTATCACGGTCCAGCAATTTGTCCGGTTCACCATACTCAGCCCTCTCTCAGTATTGAAAAATCGCAGAAACAACAGCCATGAAGTCTCAAAAATGTATACTTTTATTAAGGAAAAATACAAAGCATGTTAAAACCTGGACAGGGATGGGTACAGGACAAACGTGATCCAAAGGTGGTAATCACAAAATTGTGGATACAACAAAGGCCAAACAGCAAAAACTGCTCAAATGAGTAGCTATAAATAACAAAACAAGATCAAAGTGGAGGTAACACCAGGGTCTCAGTATATAATAAGTGCTGCAGATATGACACGATGGCATAAAGGAAAAACAGCATGCATGTGGTGGTGTGATAGAGAACAGTGTCTTAGCAAGATTTATGCAGTGCACAGTAAAAGACACGATCCCTATTAATAAAATGACCCATGCAGCTGTAGAGAAATCACATGTAATGCATATCCGGATATAACAAATGGTGCAACGCTGGTGTTAACCCACAATATGGAAACATGTTAATGGTGACATGGCAGACAATGTGTTACCTACTAAAGGAGCAGCAGACGCCGTCTGGCCCTCCCCGACGCGCGTTTCGGAGCTAGAAGGCTCCTTCCTCAGGGGGCGTGTGGTAAGCTGACAGATGCCTGTATTTATATCCCCGCCGCCAAGGAGGGCGGCGGCGCTAATCACAAACAGCCCAACCAAGCCCTCCCCACATCACGTCACTCCTGAAAGAGGAAGAGACGAGACAGGAAGAGGGGAAGCGCCAGAACAGCCTGGCGCATGCGCAAGAGGCCGCAAAAGGAGTCACCACCATATTGGAAAAGGGCACAGGAAAGTGAGTAAAAAAACAGCGCTAGCTGAATAAAAAACCCCAAAACCATAGCGGTCAAGTAAATCCACAGATGTCCAAACATGTGATAAAGCCATTGTGGGGCCCCACAAGGAGGAATACAAGCAGGACATGGGACCGACAAGCCGCAGGTATAGGAGAGTAAATATAGAAAAATACATAAGTGAATCAAAAATAGAAATAACCCACATGCGAATAATAACAGTGTAAAAGCTGATAGACATGGGGAAAAAAAAAACAAATAAACAGATGAATATAAAAATATATACTGAAAATAGGAAATAAACGACCTCAACATAAACATAAAAGAATCTAGGGGGTTGGGTAAGCGAATGATAATTAAAGCACAACATATAATGGCATGCAAAAATGACATAAAAAATTATAATCGTGTAATATTGACAAAACAAAAAATAATAAATAAAAAATAATAAACAAAAAACAGTATAAGAAATCTTCATCTGATGCCTGTGATGTATGAGCAGCTACATATGAGTGCCAGTTGCTTGAAGACATATTGAGCTGGAGGGAGATGGAAACAGAAATCCAAGAGCATATGGCTGAAAGGAAAAATGAATAAGTTAAAATGAGATAAAAAATATATATATATATGCACCACAACAGGAAGACCACCATACCGAAAACAGAAAGCAGAGATCACAAAAAGGGGACAAATGATAAATTTTCATTGAGACCATTGGGAACAACAGTACCCAAGGTCCAAATCCACCTAGTTTCTAGTTGGGATAATCTTTTGGACAGGCTGCCACCTCTAATGTTGATGTTCAGCAAGTCAATCCCACGCACCATAAGTAATGTGGCATCACAATTGTGATGCTCCCAAAAATGCCTCGGCAGTGTCTTCAAGGTAGAGGGATCCGTGCAGGAGGATGCCGCCATGATGCCCAACACGTGTTCTCTAATACGGACCTTAAGTTGTCTTGTGGTGAGGCCTATATAAATTAAGCCACATGGGCACGTGGCATGATATACAACATACCGTGAAACACATGTAATTTTATGTTTAATGTTGTATATCACGTCTCCCTTAGCATTAGAGAAGTTGGTGCAACGAGCCACGTTTGGGCAGGCGACACATCTCCCACACGGAGCACAACCACCAATGTTTGACACTGCACTAAGAAAATGAGAGGGCGCAGTGGTAGTATAGTGACTGTGGGAGAGACGGTCGCGAAGGTTTCTTGCTCTTCTAAAAGTGATCGCAGGACGCTCGGGAAGCAGCTTCCGTAAGATGGGATCAGCTTGGAGTATAGGCCAAGCCCCATTAATGGCAGATCTCATGGCCTGGGTCTGGGAGTGATAGGAGGTGATAAATCTAGGCATATTGGAGGTGTTCGAATTATGTGACACATTCCTATAAAGAAGATTGTTCCGTGAAGAATATTTTGCACGGTGGTAGGCTTTCTTAATCGAACGACCACTGTAACCACGAGCCAAAAACCGCTTTTTGAGCTCCCTGGATCGATGTTCGAAATCAAGGTCCGTGGAACAGATACGTCGTAATCTTAAGAATTGTCCTACTGGAATGGCACGAATAACATGTGGGGGGTGGCAGGAGGAGGCATGTAAAAGTGTGTTCGTAGCTGTTTTCTTACGGAAAATATCAGTCTGGATGAACCCCTGACCATCCTTAGAAATACTGACATCCAGGAAATCAATAGACTGGGGATCCCATGTCAATGTCAAAAAGATGTTGCGATCATTATTGTTCAGTGTGGAAACGAACTGCACAAGGTCGGCCGAGGTGCCCTGCCAGACAAAGAAGATATCGTCGATATATCGTGTCCAAAAAGGAACATGACAGATCGACCCCTGTTTGTCTGACAGAAAAAGATCCCTCTTCCACAGTCCCAGGAAGAGGTTGGCATAGGCGGGCGCAAAGGCCGCGTCCATTGCCACTCCCTGGAGCTGCAGATAGAAAGATCCTTTGAACACAAAAAAGTTGTGTGTGAGGGTAAACTCTAAAAGCTCCAGGATGAGGTCTCTGAGTCCCACCGGTAGATTGGAAGTATCAAGGAAAAACCGAATGGCCCTAAGACCATCGCTGCGTCTAATGTTGGTATACAGAGACTCTACATCCATGGAAGCCAATAGAGTATCCACCTCCAAGCACAGTCCGTCGACCCTGCGCAGTAAGTCACCAGTGTCCTGAAGGAAGGAAGGAAGACCAAGAACCAAGGGTTGAAGATGGAAATCAATCCACTGACTTACATTTTCTAGATAATTACCCCTGCCAGAGATAATAGGTCTGCCGGGTGGTGACGTCTCGCTCTTATGAATCTTAGGGAGGAGATATAATGTCGAGATGGTAGGTTCCTTAACAATGAGTGCCGAAGCCAGCCCCTTAGTGACAATGCCATCACTATATGCACGTTTGACAATGCCTTCAAGTTTGTCAGAAAAAGCCGTGAGGGGGTTATAGGTCAATTTTTTATAGCAGGTGGAAACGCTAAGTTCGCGAAATGCCTCCCCTTCGTACATATGCTTAGGCCATATGACGACATTGCCACCTTTATCGGCCGGCTTCAGCACTACATCGGGAAGATTTTGAAGAGTTCTAAGACGTATCCTCTCCTCCCTAGATAAATTGTCTATATTCCCAAATTTGGGAATCTTGAGAAGCTGCTCCGTCACCACCCGGACAAAAACATCTATACTGGCACATGTAGAAAAAGAGGGGAACTTTTTGGATCTGGATTGAATAGATGGAGGGATCTTACCTCCCATGTCAGTGGATTCATTTGCTAGATCCTCCAAGGATCCGGATATGCATTACATGTGATTTCTCTACAGCTGCATGGGTCATTTTATTAATAGGGATCGTGTCTTTTACTGTGCACTGCATAAATCTTGCTAAGACACTGTTCTCTATCACACCACCACATGCATGCTGTTTTTCCTTTATGCCATCGTGTCATATCTGCAGCACTTATTATATACTGAGACCCTGGTGTTACCTCCACTTTGATCTTGTTTTGTTATTTATAGCTACTCATTTGAGCAGTTTTTGCTGTTTGGCCTTTGTTGTATCCACAATTTTGTGATTACCACCTTTGGATCACGTTTGTCCTGTACCATCCCTGTCCAGGTTTTAACATGCTTTGTATTTTTCCTTAATAAAAGTATACATTTTTGAGACTTCATGGCTGTTGTTTCTGCGATTTTTCTGTATTTTGTACAGCTTTTTCTCTCTATTATGTCCATCATGCACATGTCTTATAGATAGATTATTTCTTCTATACATCTTTATTAAGCTGTGACATGTCAGCCACTAGTAATTTGCATTCGCTCTCTCAGTATTGCAGCTAGCCCACGGTTCCACAGTTGTGGTCATGTAAAAAATTGTTTCCTCCTACGCATGACAAAGCTAAGAGGTTGAACTCCACCATCTCCAATCTGTTGGTCACGGAAATGCTGCCTTTCCACCTGGTAGATACAGACAGTTTCCGAAAGCTGATGGCCGTCACAGTCCCTCAGTACCAATTGCACAGTCGCCACTACTTTTCTAAGAAAGCTGTGCCTGCAATACACAAGGATGTTACAGACAACATCATCCGTTCCTTGACTAAATCTCTGTCTGCCAGGGTCAATTTCACCACAGACACTTGGAAGAGTAAGCATAGCCAGGCATTACATCTCGCTGACTGGGTACTGGATGACTCTGGTGGCTGTGGGGATAGGAGCTGCTCCACAAGTCATGGAATCCCCAAGGCTTGCAGGACAAACCTCTACATTTAACACTTCCTTCACTGATTCTGTCTCCTCCTCTATCTACTCTAGTGCCTCCACCTTCACCCTCAACCTCTGCCTTAATGAGACACGAGTTCCAACAGTGCAGAGCGAATCTCCACCACCTCTTTACTGCGCAGCCAGGGCTCACTGTAATCAGGCAGTTTTAAAGTTGATATGCCTTGGAGACCGCAGTCATACAGCTGGAGAGTTGTGGACAGTTCTTCAGGCTGAGTTTGATCAATGGCTGTCTCCGCTGAACCTGAATCCAAGGAAGGCCATGTCCAATAACAGTGCGAACCTAGTGACGGCCATACGGTGAGGCAAGCTCTTGCATCGATAGAGAGGTCTTTATCCTTGCCAGTTAACAGGTTGATATGCGATGTGCCAACAGGGTGGAATTCCACTCTGCACATGTTTCAGCGACTGTGGCAGCAGCAACGAGCCGTGATGCAGTATTTCATGTCATATAGCCTGGGCCAACACACTATGGATGTGACGCGTATCATGTTTACAGAGTGGGCACAGACTAGGTGATATTGCATTTTTGTATTGTGATGCAATAATGTCAGGTAACTGCACTCTGTGATATCTTTAGTGTGTCTCCTGTGCCTGCTGTGGCTGCTGCTGCTGATGTTAACACAGATTTGTGGAAATGTGAACAGTCATAGTTGGTCTACATCTGCTGGGTTAGCTGTAGTGGAAGACGTGTCGGTCCCAATTATACTATTTCTATTCTCGTGACAGTTATTCCACTTTGGTGGTGTTAGGCCCTCATTTTTTAAAATGTGAAAACTCCTGGTTGTGTGTTCATCTGCTGGATTGGGTGCAGTGGAAGACCTGTTGGTTCCTATTATAATTTCGATATTATGGTGAAATTGATGCCACTTTGGTGGTGTCTGCCAATAATTTTTGGAAATGTGAACACTCCTGGTTGGGTCTCCTTCATGCATGTCACCTATAGCAGTAGGCCTCAAAGCCCATCAGGCCTCCACTTCCTTGGACTCAACTACCCGTGCTGCTATCCTTAGATTTTTCTGACAATACTAGTCTACGAAATGTATATGATATTTGTGCCACCTGAGTGTGCCTGAGTATGAAAGCAGGTTGAGCTGTTGCATGTGGTTTCAGGGCTTTCAGCACAGGAGGCCTACACCGATCCCTCATCCACCTCATCTTACTGTGACATTCAATTGAAAGCTGTAAATGATGTCCCAGAACCGCGATACCTCATGCCTGTCTGATTGCTGCAGTTCCATGCTAAACTTTGTACTGTGGGTGAATTGAGGCCACTTTCCTGGTGTCTGTCCCTCATTTTTTTTCCAAATCTTTCTTTATTGAAATTTTTAGAACATACACATTATGCACATGAAATAAACAGTGACATTAAGAAAAATACAACAAGTTCTTGTTCCATCAACCATCAATATGTAACTCATCCCCATCAGTAGGAAATTTCCCACGGGACGTCCATATAAGTATCTATTGCAGGAGGGGGTTTTGACTGACCCCAAGCTACTCCTGCAGCAGCCTACAAGTCGGATTAATGTGACATAACATGGGTGTGAGAGCCCAATACGTATCTCAGAACAAAGAACCCAAACAATGACAGTTATGACACAACGTAGCACGACACAAAACGCCAGACAAAGGACAAAGACAACGAACAACAAAGAACAAACGACAAAGACAAATACAGTAGACGAGGACGTCAGATCATGGATGTCGGGGCAGCATCATCCTGAAGCACAGTGGCGCAATCCGAAAGAAGAGTCAGTGACCAGAAGAAAGATGGAAGAGAGATAGATAAGACGGCAAGGAGGGTAGGAAGAAGCAGTGCAAGAGAGGAACGAGAAAGATGAGGGAGGACAGGAGTAAAGGTGAAAAGCGGGGGTGGTTAACAGAGCAGTGAGGCATAAGACTAAAGAAAAGAACACCCAAACCCTGGTACCCTGGAATCTATAGCTGCTGAGCAGCTATGTGTGGGAGGGGCTGTCCATCCGTCACCACATTCGTGAAACCTGTACTCTTCCACCTCTGCCACGGTTCCCAGGTATCTAAATGCTTATCATGTTTCCCCCTCTCCCAACTAGTCAATTCCTCTAGCCGTTGTAAGTGGTTAACCTTATCCATCCATTCCTCTCGACTAGGGACCAAGGTACTGTTCCAAAATCTGGGCACCAAGAGTTTGGCTGCAATAATAAGAAAGGTGAGTAATGAGCCCTTCCGCAGTCGCACGCTCTGGTATCCAAATTCAGCAGCACCAAAGAAGCCTCTAACAATATAGTGTAGCCCAAGATCTCATTTACACAATTATTCACCATCTCCCAGAAAGCCCTAAGTCGCGGACAAGACCACCAGATGTGTACCAGCGTGCCACGTTCCACTCCACAGCGCCAGCACCTGTCCAATGCCTGCGGATACATCTGTGCCAATCTAACCGGATGCCTGTACCAGCGTGAGACCACTTTATAGGTATTTTCCTGAGTGAGGACACAGAAGAAAAACCATGTGCCCTCTCCAGTATCTGGCGAATATTGGCCTCAGAAAAGACCATATCCAACTCTCCCTCCCATTGCATTAGAAAAAAGGGATGCTTGGGGGCATTTTCTGCGATCAATCGGTAATACAGGCAAGAGGTCAGCTTTCCCGGGAGAGTCGGCTGAGCGACCACCATCTCAAACCACGAAGGAGGACATCTATGGGTCTCCAGACCTAAAAACTTTTTCCAGAAAGACCGAACATGCTGGATATGGGTGTCGCCCAAGCCCACCTCACTTGCTATACATTGAAAAAGATCCTCAGTGTGCGCTGCCTCACCTTCGAGCAAGTCCCCTAGGGACCATTTAGAGAGTCTCTTCCACACCCCTAGGTGGTCATGGAAATCAGGGTTAACAACCCAAGGCAACACCGACAGGGGAGTACAGTGAAATGGCCTGGGGAAAAGTCTTTGCTCGTCCAGGGTGAGTTTTTCCGTCAGAGGAATTCCGCGAAAAAGCCAATGCATGTCTTTCACCTTGCCCCGTGCCCTGGCAGATGAGCCTCGCCCATGGCGCCATGACGAGGTCCATAGCATCGCAACCCCTCTATCTCCCAATAGTTCGAACGCCAAGCTCTTGCAGGAAGTACTCCTAGAAGCCGACAGCAAGTCTGCCAGAAGACGGAGTTGAGACGCTTTATAATAAACCTCCATGTCTGGCAGGCCAATGCCCCCCGCGTGGGTAGTCCTCCTCAAAGCCGCGTGGGCCTGTCTAAGTTTCTTCCCTCCCCAAATAAAGCTCGAGAAAAGTCTACGCACGGTAGTAAAAAAGGACTTAGGGATGGGAATAGGGAGTGTCTGCAAAAAATAATTTGGGCATTACATAAGATTTTACAATATTTTTTCTACCCAGCCAGGAGAGATACGGGATATTAATAGAAGATAATTGGCCCCTCACTTTCTGCAAAATATGACCATAATTGAGCTCATATAACGAATCTAAGTGTTCAGGGATCCGAACCCCCAGGTGTGTAATAAAGGTGGGCCCCAGGTGAACGGGAAGTTCTCTTGAACCCTCCCCCTCCTGCCAGGTGAAAAATTGTGACCCAACATCTCGCATTTATTGAGATTAATTTTATAATTAGATACGGAACCAAATGATTCCAATAAAGACAATAAAAGGGCCCAACGATAATTCCGGAGAAGGTAAGAAAAAAAGTAAGTCATCCGCGAAGGCATTCACCTTATGACACCTAACCCCCACCGAGATCCCCTGTATCCCTTGGGACGCCCGAACAGCCTGTAAGAAGGGCTCTAGCATCAATACAAATAAAGTAGGGGACAGTGGGCAGCCCTGTCTCGTTCCATTCCTAATTTCGAATGGAGCGGACATTAAGCCATAACTTTGACCCGGGCTCTAGGGGTGGAATACAGGTTACGCACTATTTTAATAAACTGGGCCGGAAATCTGAATCAAGTCAGAACCAATTCCAAGAATCCCCAGTCCACCCGGTCGAAAGCCTTTTCGGCATCAGTGGCTAAGAGCGAGAGAGGTAGGTCCCTTGCGGCAGAGTGTGCCATGGCATATATCACGCGTTGAACGTTGTCTCTACCCTCCCTGCCCGGGACGAAGCCCACCTGATCCGGGTGGACTAGGGATCCCAAGAATCCAGAAATCCTGGACGCCAACAACTTCGTCCACAGCTTATAGTCCGTGTTGAGGAGGGAAATGAGCCTGTAACTGCCACATTCCAGCAAGTCCTTATCGGGTTTGGGCAGAACAGTTATGTGGGCGTCCAAGGATGCCTGTCCCAAGGGCAGGCCTTTAAGCAGAGCATTAAAATAGTTCACTAAAAAGGGAGCCAAGGTCGGAAAAAACTTTTTATAATAGAGTATCGGGTAGCCATCCGGCCCTGGGCTTTTCCCGGTAGGGATGTCTTTCAAAACTAGCCAAATTTCCTCAGAGGTAAATGGTGTCATAAGAGAGGACCTATCCGATTCCCCCAGGGTTGGGAGATCTACCGAGCGTAAAAAGGCGGCAGCCAAATCCTTCTTTGCCGCCGGAGACAGAGTCGAATCCTTCTCATGTAAATTGTAAAGGTCATGATAGTAGGATGCGAACCTGTCCGCTATAGCTTGAGAATCTGTCAACACTCTGCCATCATGTGTCTTTAGTCGTTGGATAAGAGAGGTTTGGTGTAATTGTTTTATCATTGCGGTCATGGTCTTGCTCCCCTGTTACCATGCACATACGTCGTGTGACGGGCGCGGAGGTATGCTTTCGCAAGTCGCACATTCAGTAGATCACTCAACTGCGAACGTAATGTCTGGAGTTCAGCGAATACTGAACGCTGCCAATGACTTCTTTGTTGGGATTCCAGTCTATGGATGTCTAACAGCAGGGCGTGAAGCTTGGCTGTCCTACATTTCTTAAAATGCGCACCCAAAGCAATAAAATGGCCCCGCAGGACCGCCTTATGTGCCTCCCACGTGGAAGCCGCGGATACCCCATCTGTAACGTTCAACGCAAAGTACTCAGAGATTCGAGAAGCGATAGACGTCATCTCCTCTTTACTATCCAACAGGGTCGGATTCAATTTCCAAGACCAATTGGTGCCTATACGCCCCGGTAGTGACATGGTTAAGGAAATCGGAGCATGGTCTGACAGGGAAATCACACCCACTGAAGCCTCCAAGACACAGTGAAGTATGGACTGTGAAACAAATAGGAAGTCTATCCGATGGTATGAGTCATGGACCCGCTGAATAAAAGCTGTAATCTCTATCGTTGGCATGTAAAGATCGCCAACCATCTATCACCTTCAGTTCCTGCAAGAGCTTATGTATGGCGCGCAAAGCTCTCTGAGCAATCTTGGAGTGGCCGGACGATGTGTCCAGCAGAGGTTGTAACGCTATGTTCCAGTCACCCCCCAGTATCAACACGCCCTCTCCAAACGTTTGAACCATGCGCAGCATCTTAAGTAGCCAGGCAGCTGTATTTTTGTTGGGGGCATAAAGATTACATAGTGTGATTAGTTGGCCGTCCACGGTCCCTTTGAGTAACACGTATCTACCCTCTGTGTCGATAAGTGAAGCAGCGCACAAAAATCTGCAATCAGCACGTACACCAACACTTACCCCTCTTGACCTGGAAGCTGACGCCGTGGAGTGGAACCACTGTGAATAACGGAACCGGGCGGGCAACTGAGGAATCCCGTTGTCGCGGAAATGGGTCTCTTGCAAAAAGAGAAAATCTGGGAGATCAGGCCTGAGAAGGGAGAAAACCTTGCTGCGCTTAAGCGCAGAATTGAGACCCTTTACAGGGATGTCAAAGTCAAACACACCGAGGGCCAAAAAAACAAATTTGCTACAAGCCGAGGGCCGGACTGACGCCGGCCCTGCTACCGGTGCATTGTGGGAAATGTAGTGTTGGTGCCAGGGCCGGCTCCAGGTTTTTATGGGCCCCGGGCGAAAGAGCCTCAGTGGGCCCCTTTAACACAGACCACGATTCATGATGCACAGATACAGCAGAGAAATATAGGTATAGTACAATGCCAAATACTTCACTTCTTCCATTACATGAGTGATATCTATTGTAAATTGTACAATAGCTCAAAAACCACCAAATCCTCACAGCGCACAGTACAGACTGGACAGTACAGTCCTCCATACAATATTATGGGCACTACAGTCTCCCCCTCATCACCCATATAATACCCCATGCAGGATGTCACCCCCCATATAATGCTCCATACAGAATACTGGACCCAATATAATGCTCCATACAGGATACTGGACCCAATATAATGCTCCATACAGGATACTGGTCCCCATATAATGCTCCATACAGGATACTGGTCCCCATATAATGCTCCATACAAAATATGGAGCTCTCCTCTGCGCTGTACTGCGTTCTGCGCTGTACTGCGTTCTGCACTGTTACAGCTCAGGAAAGGGCGCTGTGGAAAGACTCCCCATTATCATCATCATTGCCTCCCCATCATCATCATGGCCTCCCATTATCATCAATGCCTGCCCATCATCATCATCTCCTCCCCATCATCATCAATGCCTGACCATCATCATCTTCTCCCCATCATCAATGCCTGCCCATTATCATCATCTTCTCCCCATCATCACCAATGCCTCCCCATTATCAGCGATGCCTGCCCATTATCATCTTCTCCCCATCATCATCATCAATGCCTCCCCATTATCAGCAATGCCTGCCCATTATCATCTTCTCCCCATCATCATCATCAATGCCTCCCCATTATCAGCAATGCCTGCCCATCATCACACACAGACAGCACACAAGCACTCTCTCACATACTTATACACACACACACACACACAAAGCACCGCGCTACATACACACAGACACACACAGAGACATACACACACACGTCTTACCTGTCCGACGTCCGCGGCTCTGTGCCACAGCCGGCCGCTGAATGATGACGTCATTCAGCGGCCTGCTGTGAGAGGAAGCGCCGGCGCCCCCTGGAGCCCGGAGCTGCGGCAGCGGAGGCACGGGAGAGGTAAGTATTGTGCCAGCTGATGCCGGGGCCCTGAGCAAGCGGGGGGGGCCCAGTGGCGGCGCTGACACCGCTCTCCTCCGCTAACGGGCGGGGGGGTGCCAGACTGTGAGTGGGCCCCCCCCGCCTGCTCAGGGCCCCGGCACTTGCCCGGGTGTGCCGGGTGCTGACGCCGGCCCTGGTTGGTGCGTGCAAAACACCAGCAGGCGGCTGTGGCCTGCGGGCCGGATCTAATAGTAATTAAATATCATCCAGGGGGCCATAGATATAATCCTTGACTTTGACATATGTGCTTTACATTATATGATATTATCTTAAGCGACAAAGGAGCCATCATAGAGTCCAGTAATACAGAACAAGCTTAGCATATAACCCCCAAATACCCACCCGTCCATCATGCCTAACCGATCAAAAGGGTACGGAGACAAAGAAAAAGAGAAGAGTAAAGGAGCACAGTGAAACGGGTCATTAGGATGAAAAGCAAGAGGGAGGTTAAGAGATGAGCAGAGCAGCCACTGTCAGGGGCGAAAAAGGGAATGGCAAGACCTGGGACAAAGCGCCACCACCGGGAGAAAGGGGTAACGACCCCAACCAACTGCAGCATTTGAAAACAAGGTGCAGAGCTCCCGACATCCAAGACCAACAAACACACAGACATAAACAACATCCACCACAAACACAACACAGAACATAGATGATTCCCTAAGGAACCTAACCAAAGGTTGTCAAAGCAGCCGTACTGGTGTATACACCTGAGTATACACAAACTTGGGGAGCTCCAAAAGGATAGCAGGTCCCGTTCCAAACCCCGCTTAGGGATCTGGAAAAGGTCCCACCCTCCCCTCCACCACCAACTCCTCCAGAAAGGGCGACTTAATGGTAGAGAAAAGGCTTGACCCATGCTAGGCAGTCGCATGCATGGCTGAGACCCACCAGTCTCATGAGAAATAAACCCAAAATGGCAAGTAAACAATAACACAACTAAACAGTAACATTGCAGAATAAGGAAAAAAGGGGAGGAGCCCCCGCTCATGCCCGCTGTATCCTCCCATTCCACAGTGGCGGTCTGAGCAGTATGCGCAGACCTAACAGTTAACAGTTAAGACACATCTCAAAACCCCAAGATGCAAAAATCCTGGTGAAGATTAACCCCCCAATGAACTGCAGGGGTAATCACAGGCAGCCTGAGGTTGTAAACCTTGAAGTACAAACATAAATTCCCTCAATCAGTTCAGAGAGCAAATGAAACTCAGAGAAAAGCAGGAGATGCAAAATAAGAATGGACAATCTAAATGGGAAAGAACCCAAGGGCTCCCTCCTGTGTCCAGGAGCATAAATTGCACGCTAAAAACTGGACAGGCTGTAAGGTTTAGTTCCATTCAGCTCACCGAACTGTACCACATCCCCCAGAAACATAAATGCAGCTCTCAGCATACCATCCCCCGCTCAAGGGGAAAGGGTTGGCAAACTCAGAGTAAATAACATATAGAAAAAGCATGTATACGAAAGGGAATCTCCATACCTCCCTGTTCAGAGCTATTCATGGAAGACAACTAAGCATAGAAGTAAACCCCTTCAACCAGCTCAGTCAGCCAGGGAAATGCAGGAGCAAAAAATGAAGAGAAAAAGTAGAGTATGGAGAAAACCCCCTCAGTGCTCCCCCCTGTGTTCAAAAGCAGGAATTACATTATAAACTGAGCACAGTGCATAGTTAGCTTCCACACAGAGAACTGAACTGCATCAAGACTATACTAAACATGAATGCAACTTTTAGTCAGTCATTCCTATCACAGGGGAGAGAGGCATGGAAACACCATACAGCAAAAAAGACCTGTGGAAAAACCGTTAAATGGGGAAGATCTTCAGAACCTCCCTACACCTGGCAAAGCATAGCAGCACCAGGGAAAACAAGCGGAGCACGTCTCCTAGTACAGAAAGCAGAATAAAGCCACACAGGCAGGCACATCTCACTCCACTGCTCGCGTGTGCCCCTTCTTCTTCTTAGTAGCAGTTACTTGCCACGCCGTCACCTTCCCTGGTTTGCGGACAGACACAGAGCCAGTGATCGGGAGCCAAGAAGGGATAGTAACAGGCTCCATATCCAATGCCTCCCAGAAAGCTTGTAAGTCCCCTGGATCATGTAATTCAATGGATTTACCCTTCACAGTGGCTCGCAGTCCAAATGGGAACATCCACATATATTTACAGTTCTGGGATTTTAGGGCCTCTAACAGCGGCTTAAGCAGCCTCCTCTTTGCCAAAGTGGAGGCAGCAAGATCCTGAAAAAGCGATATAGGAGCGTCTGCATAGTGTACAGTACCTTGTGTGCGCGCTGCATCCAGGATGGCCTTGGTGTCGGTGAAGGAGAGGATTTTACAGATCACATGCCTTGGAGGGCCAGATGCCGGCCCACGCTGTCTCAAGGCACGGTGGATCCGCTCAATCTGTATGGAGCTGGCCCTATCCGGGCCTAACAGGTCAGTAAACAGCTCGGTCGCCACCTTGGTGAGAGCTTCTGCGGCCCAGGTCTCCGGCAATCCTTTAATCCTAAGATTGTTGCGACGCGATCTGTTTTCCTGGTCCTCCAAAGCTAAAAAAGCGCGGTTTAAATGCGCCTCATGCCGTTCAGCTTGCACAGTCAGGTCAGCCACAGTCGCGCTCGTCTGTGTGTGGGCTTCTTCCACACCATCCAGCCTCTGGCCCATTACAGTAAAGTCTGCCCGGAACTCTGCCATCTCCTATGTGAGTGGAGTGAGAGCTGCTTGTAATTGCTTCTGCTGCAGCTGAAGCGAGCGACGGATCGCCGCCTTGAAGAAGGCTTTGGTGAGTGGGGCATCCTCCTCCTCACCCCCCTCCTCTTCACTCTCTGCACTCTCCCAGTCCTGCTGCTGCTGGCTGTGTGTCCCGACTACCGCAGCCATCTTAGGAGAGGCCTGTGGTGTAGCAGTCCGGCTTTTGTGAGCAAACCGCTGCAAACTGCTGTGTGATTTTGGCTTTTTGGGGGTCCCGCTGTGTTCCTCCAGTCTATCTCTGCCGTTTCGCACCATAATGGGAGAAAATAGAAGCTGTGGTGGGTCTCAGACTGAGCTCTCCCCAGGAGCTACTCCAGCATGCAGCTAGTCAGATGGACGGTCAAGCCACGCCCCGTGTCTGTCCCTCATTTGATGTGTTTAGCAGCATTTGGGACCATAATAAGGTGTTGTGCATGCATTTGTTTTTGCCCCCCATTGATCTGAATGGTGTTTGATTGCGTTAGGCAAATATTCGACTAATTAATCGGCAAATATTGCAAATTTGGTGATCGTAATCTGAATGAAATATTTGCTCATCCCTACTCTTCACTTCCCAGATATTTACAGACTGTTGTAAAAAGAAAATGGTATGTAACAAGGTGACAAAGGGTGGTAGTCACAGGCGAGTCCACTAGGTCACAGTCAGTGAGCACCCCGGCACCTTGCACATGAAAAGACAAGTGAAATCCCAGTCCTGCGGTACAGTCAGTTACCTTCGTCACATGGTCACTTCAGACCCTGGGGATGAATACTCAGGAAACACCACTAGCAACAGTTCTGTTCCAACAGTAGAAACTTTACTGCAAACAACATAATGCTTCATGCTCTGTCCCTGCAACATCAGTAGACTGCACAACACCAATGGGTCCCATTCAGGTTTGGGAAACCGCATTCCTTCTGGAGTCATTCCCACAGCATCAGTGCCCGTCCACACTGCCAGACAAGTCTGTGGCAGCTTTTTACCCCCGGGGATACCCTTCTGTTCCTGGCAGCGGAGAACGTCTGGCCATGGGCAAGCCTGCCCGGGCTCTGCTGTAAGACCCAGAAATCCTTTTCCTTTAAGCCTGTTGCACAGTACCCCTTTCTAACTCCTCCCAACAGTTTAATTCATTCTGTCCCTAAGCTAAATATGTCACATTACAGTTTTATAACATTAAGAGAACATATATAACACATTATGAAAATACTAATACATGACATAACAGTATAAACCGGTAATGAGCCATCAGGG